>CAJUXJ010001729.1:0-91357 GCA_910589775.1 Avena eriantha
CATCACATGACCTAACCAAGCCTAAAACAAGAGAGGGATACACCAGGCTACCCCTGTCAGAAGAAAGTCTAGGGTAGACGATCCGAGGCCCGCGATCAGGGTTCCAAGGGAAGAAGCGCTTCGGGGCATCGGAACACCCCAAACCAACCCATGTGACCCTAGAATGTGTAATGAAGTGTGGTGGCATGCTCAAACACTCCTAACCTGGTTCCCAAGTGTGACCCCCTTCGCAGACATGCGCTGTCTCTCCTAAAAACAAAGTGTCTGCAATCTGAGTATTAGGGGGAAACTCCTCGTTTCGGTGAAACCGGGTAATCTTGTCACAACATGTTCCCAAACATGGTTTTACATCATCACATGACCTAACCAAGCCTAAAACAGAGAGGGATACACCAGGCTAACCCCTTCAGAAGAAAGTCTAGGGGGGTAGACGATCCGAGGCCGCCCGCGATCAGGGTTCCGCAGAAGAAGCGCTTCGGGCATCGGAACACCTCCAAACCATGCATGTGACCCTAGCATGTGTAATGAAGTGTGGTGGCATGCTCAAAACTCCTAAACCTTTTCCCAAGTGTGACCCCATTCGCAGACATGCGCTGTCTCTCCTAAAACAAAAGTGTCTGCAATCTGAGTATTAGGGGGGAAACTCCCCGTTTCGGTGAAACCGGGGTAGATCTTGTCACAAACATGTTGCCAAACATGGTTTTACATCATCACATGACCTAACCAAAGCCTAAAACAAGAGAGGGATACGCCGGCTACCCCTGTCAGAAGAAAGTCTAGGGGGGTAGACGATCTGAGGCCCGTGGATCAGGGTTCCAAGGGAAGAAGCGCTTCGGGGCATCGGAAAACCTCCAAACCATGCATGTGACCCTAGAATGTGTAATGAAGTGTGGTGGTCATGCTCAAACTCCTAAAAACAACCTGGTTCCCAAGTGTGACCCCAATTCGCAGACTGAGAATCGCTGGTCTCTCCTAAAAATCAAAGGTGCTGCAATCTGAGTATTAGGGGGAAACTCCCCGTTTCGGTGAAACCGGGGTAGATCTTAGTCACAACATGTTTCCAAACATGGTTTTACATCATCACATGACCTAACCAAGCCTAAACAAGAGAGGGATACACCGGGCTACCCCTGTCAGAAGAAAGGTCTAGGGGGTAGACGATCCGAGGCCCGCGGATCAGGGTTCCGCAGGAAGAAGCGCTTCGGGGCATCGGAACACCTCCAAACCATGCATGTGACCCTAGAATGTGTAATGAAGTGTGGTGGCATGCTCAAAACTCCTAAACCTGATTCCCAAGTGTGACCCCCTTCGCAGACATGCGCTGTCTCTACTAAAAACAAGTGTCTGCAATCTGAGTATTAGGGGGAAACTCCCCGTTTCGGTGAAACCGGGGTAGATCTTGTCACAACATATTGCCGAACATGGTTTTACATCATCACATGACCTAACAAAGCCTAAAACAAGAGAGGGATACACCGGGCTACCCCTGTCAGAAGAAAGTCTAGGGGGGTAGACGATCCGAGGCCCGCGGATCAGGGTTCCGCAGGAAGAAGCGCTTCGGGGCATCGGAACACCTCCAAACCATGCATGTGACCCTAGCATGTGTAATGAAGTGTGGTGGCATGCTCAAAACTCCTAAACCTGGTTCCCAAGTGTGACCCCCTTCGCAGACATGCGCTGTCTCTCCTAAAAACAAAGTGTCTGCAATCTAAGTATTAGGGGGAAACTCCCCGTTTCGGTGAAACCGGGGTAGATCTTGTCACAACATGTTGCCAAACATGGTTTTACATCATCACATGACCTAACCAAGCCTAAAACAAGAGAGGGATACACCGGGCTACCCCTGTCAGAAGAAAGTCTAGGGGGTAGACGATCCGAGGCCCGCGGATCAGGGTTCCGCAGGAAGAAGCGCTTCGGGGCATCGGAACACCTCCAAACCATGCATGTGACCCTAGCATGTGTAATGAAGTGTGGTGGCATGCTCAAAACTCCTAAACCTGGTTCCCAAGTGTGACCCCCTTCGCAGACATGCGCTGTCTCTACTAAAAACAAAGTGTCTGCAATCTGAGTATTAGGGGGAAACTCCCCGTTTCGGTGAAACCGGGGTAGATCTTGTCACAACATGTTGCCCAAACATGGTTTTACATCATCACATGACCTAACCAAGCCTAAAACAAGAGAGGGATACACCGGGCTACCCCTGTCAGAAGAAAGTCTAGGGGGTAGACGATCCGAGGCCCGCGGATCAGGGTTCCCAGGAAGAAGCGCTTCGGGGCATCGGAACACCTCCAAACCATGCATGTGACCCTAGCATGTGTAATGAAGTGTGGTGGCATGCTCAAAACTCCTAAACCTGGTTCCCAAGTGTGACCCCATTCGCAGACATGCGCTGTCTCTCCTAAAAACAAAGTGTCTGCAATCTGAGTATTAGGGGGAAACTCCCCGTTTCGGTGAAACCGGGGTAGATCTTGTCACAACATGTTGCCAAACATGGTTTTACATCATCACATGACCTAACCAAGCCTAAAACAAGAGAGGGATACACCGGGCTACCCCTGTCAGAAGAAAGTCTAGGGGGTAGACGATCCGAGGCCCGCGGATCAGGGTTCCGCAGGAAGAAGCGCTTCGGGGCATCGGAACACCTCCAAACCATGCATGTGACCCTAGCATGTGTAATGAAGTGTGGTGGCATGCTCAAAACTCCTAAACCTGGTTCCCAAGTGTGACCCCCTTCGCAGACATGCGCTGTCTCTCCTAAAACAAAGTGTCTGCAATCTGAGTATTAGGGGGAAACTCCCCGTTTCGGTGAAACCGGGGTAGATCTTGTCACAACATGTTGCCAAACATGGTTTTACATCATCACATGACCTAACCAAGCCTAAAACAAGAGAGGGATACACCGGGCTACCCCTGTCAGAAGAAAGTCTAGGGGGGTAGACGATCCGAGGCCCGCGGATCAGGGTTCCGCAGGGAAGAAGCGCTTCGGGGCATCGGAACACCTCCAAACCATGCATGTGACCCTAGCATGTGTAATGAAGTGTGGTGGCATGCTCAAAACTCCTAAACCTGGTTCCCAAGTGTGACCCCCTTCGCAGACATGCGCTGTCTCTCCTAAAAACAAAGTGTCTGCAATCTGAGTATTAGGGGGAAACTCCCCGTTTCGGTGAAACCGGGGTAGATCTTGTCACAACATGTTGCCAAACATGGTTTTACATCATCACATGACCTAACCAAGCCTAAAACAAGAGAGGGATACACCGGGCTACCCCTGTCAGAAGAAAGTCTAGGGGGTAGACGATCCGAGGCCCGCGGATCAGGGTTCCGCAGGAAGAAGCGCTTCGGGGCATCGGAACACCTCCAAACCATGCATGTGACCCTAGCATGTGTAATGAAGTGTGGTGGCATGCTCAAAACTCCTAAACCTGGTTCCCAAGTGTGACCCCCTTCGCAGACATGCGCTGTCTCTACTAAAAACAAAGTGTCTCCAATCTGAGTATTAGGGGGAAACTCCCCGTTTCGGTGAAACCGGGGTAGATCTTGTCACAACATGTTCCAAACATGGTTTTACATCATCACATGACCTAACCAAGCCTAAAACAAGAGAGGGATACACCGGGCTACCCCTGTCAGAAGAAAGTCTAGGGGGGTAGACGATCCGAGGCCCGCGGATCAGGGTTCCGCAGGAAGAAGCGCTTCGGGGCATCGGAACACCTCCAAACCATGCATGTGACCCTAGAATGTGTAATGAAGTGTGGTGGCATGCTCAAAACTCCTAAACCTGGTTCCCAAGTGTGACCCCCTTCGCAGACATGCGCTGTCTCTCCTAAAAACAAAGTGTCTGCAATCTGAGTATTAGGGGGAAACTCCCCGTTTCGGTGAAACCGGGGTAGATCTTGTCACAACATGTTGCCAAACATGGTTTTACATCATCACATGACCTAACCAAGCCTAAAACAAGAGAGGGATACACCGGGCTACCCCTGTCAGAAGAAAGTCTAGGGGGGTAGACGATCCGAGGCCCGCGGATCAGGGTTCCGCAGGAAGAAGCGCTTCGGGGCATCGGAACACCTCCAAACCATGCATGTGACCCTAGCATGTGTAATGAAGTGTGGTGGCATGCTCAAAACTCCTAAACCTGGTTCCCAAGTGTGACCCCCTTCGCAGACATGCGCTGTCTCTCCTAAAAACAAAGTGTCTGCAATCTGAGTATTAGGGGGAAACTCCCCGTTTCGGTGAAACCGGGGTAGATCTTGTCACAACATGTTGCCAAACATGGTTTTACATCATCACATGACCTAACCAAGCCTAAAACAAGAGAGGGATACACCGGGCTACCCCTGTCAGAAGAAAGTCTAGGGGGGTAGACGATCCGAGGCCCGCGGATCAGGGTTCCGCAGGAAGAAGCGCTTCGGGGCATCGGAACACCTCCAAACCATGCATGTGACCCTAGCATGTGTAATGAAGTGTGGTGGCATGCTCAAAACTCCTAAACCTGGTTCCCAAGTGTGACCCCCTTCGCAGACATGCGCTGTCTCTCCTAAAAACAAAGTGTCTGCAATCTGAGTATTAGGGGGAAACTCCCCGTTTCGGTGAAACCGGGGTAGATCTTGTCACAACATGTTGCCAAACATGGTTTTACATCATCACATGACCTAACCAAGCCTAAAACAAGAGAGGGATACACCGGGCTACCCCTGTCAGAAGAAAGTCTAGGGGGTAGACGATCCGAGGCCCGCGGATCAGGGTTCCAAGGAAGAAGCGCTTCGGGGCATCGGAACACCTCCAAACCATGCATGTGACCCTAGCATGTGTAATGAAGTGTGGTGGCATGCTCAAAACTCCTAAACCTGGTTCCCAAGTGTGACCCCCTTCGCAGACATGCGCTGTCTCTCCTAAAAACAAAGTGTCTGCAATCTGAGTATTAGGGGGAAACTCCCCGTTTCGGTGAAACCGGGGTAGATCTTGTCACAACATGTTGCCAAACATGGTTTTACATCATCACATGACCTAACCAAGCCTAAAACAAGAGAGGGATACACCGGGCTACCCCTGTCAGAAGAAAGTCTAGGGGGTAGACGATCCGAGGCCCGCGGATCAGGGTTCCGCAGGAAGAAGCGCTTCGGGGCATCGGAACACCTCCAAACCATGCATGTGACCCTAGCATGTGTAATGAAGTGTGGTGGCATGCTCAAAACTCCTAAACCTGGTTCCCAAGTGTGACCCCCTTCGCAGACATGCGCTGTCTCTCCTAAAAACAAAGTGTCTGCAATCTGAGTATTAGGGGGAAACTCCCCGTTTCGGTGAAACCGGGGTAGATCTTGTCACAACATGTTGCCAAACATGGTTTTACATCATCACATGACCTAACCAAGCCTAAAACAAGAGAGGGATACACCGGGCTACCCCTGTCAGAAGAAAGTCTAGGGGGTAGACGATCCGAGGCCCGCGGATCAGGGTTCCGCAGGAAGAAGCGCTTCGGGGCATCGGAACACCTCCAAACCATGCATGTGACCCTAGCATGTGTAATGAAGTGTGGTGGCATGCTCAAAACTCCTAAACCTGGTTCCCAAGTGTGACCCCCTTCGCAGACATGCGCTTGTCTCTCCTAAAAACAAAGTGTCTGCAATCTGAGTATTAGGGGGAAACTCCCCGTTTCGGTGAAACCGGGGTAGATCTTGTCACAACATGTTGCCAAACATGGTTTTACATCATCACATGACCTAACCAAGCCTAAAACAAGAGAGGGATACACCGGGCTACCCCTGTCAGAAGAAAGTCTAGGGGGTAGACGATCCGAGGCCCGCGGATCAGGGTTCCGCAGGAAGAAGCGCTTCGGGGCATCGGAACACCTCCAAACCATGCATGTGACCCTAGCATGTGTAATGAAGTGTGGTGGCATGCTCAAAACTCCTAAACCTGGTTCCCAAGTGTGACCCCCTTCGCAGACATGCGCTGTCTCTCCTAAAAACAAAGTGTCTGCAATCTGAGTATTAGGGGGAAACTCCCCGTTTCGGTGAAACCGGGGTAGATCTTGTCACAACATGTTGCCAAACATGGTTTTACATCATCACATGACCTAACCAAGCCTAAAACAAGAGAGGGATACACCGGGCTACCCCTGTCAGAAGAAAGTCTAGGGGGTAGACGATCCGAGGCCCGCGGATCAGGGTTCCGCAGGAAGAAGCGCTTCGGGGCATCGGAACACCTCCAAACCATGCATGTGACCCTAGCATGTGTAATGAAGTGTGGTGGCATGCTCAAAACTCCTAAACCTGGTTCCCAAGTGTGACCCCCTTCGCAGACATGCGCTGTCTCTCCTAAAAACAAAGTGTCTGCAATCTGAGTATTAGGGGGAAACTCCCCGTTTCGGTGAAACCGGGGTAGATCTTGTCACAACATGTTGCCAAACATGGTTTTACATCATCACATGACCTAACCAAGCCTAAAACAAGAGAGGGATACACCGGGCTACCCCTGTCAGAAGAAAGTCTAGGGGGTAGACGATCCGAGGCCCGCGGATCAGGGTTCCGCAGGAAGAAGCGCTTCGGGGCATCGGAACACCTCCAAACCATGCATGTGACCCTAGCATGTGTAATGAAGTGTGGTGGCATGCTCAAAACTCCTAAACCTGGTTCCCAAGTGTGACCCCCTTCGCAGACATGCGCTGTCTCTCCTAAAAACAAAGTGTCTGCAATCTGAGTATTAGGGGGAAACTCCCCGTTTCGGTGAAACCGGGGTAGATCTTGTCACAACATGTTGCCAAACATGGTTTTACATCATCACATGACCTAACCAAGCCTAAAACAAGAGAGGGATACACCGGGCTACCCCTGTCAGAAGAAAGTCTAGGGGGTAGACGATCCGAGGCCCGCGGATCAGGGTTCCCAAGGAAGAAGCGCTTCGGGGCATCGGAACACCTCCAAACCATGCATGTGACCCTAGAATGTGTAATGAAGTGTGGTGGCATGCTCAAAACTCCTAAACCTGGTTCCCAAGTGTGACCCCCTTCGCAGACATGCGCTGTCTCTCCTAAAAACAAAGTGTCTGCAATCTGAGTATTAGGGGGAAACTCCCCGTTTCGGTGAAACCGGGGTAGATCTTGTCACAACATGTTGCCCAAACATGGTTTTACATCATCACATGACCTAACCAAGCCTAAAACAAGAGAGGGATACACCGGGCTACCCCTGTCAGAAGAAAGTCTAGGGGGTAGACGATCCGAGGCCCGCGGATCAGGGTTCCGCAGGAAGAAGCGCTTCGGGGCATCGGAACACCTCCAAACCATGCATGTGACCCTAGCATGTGTAATGAAGTGTGGTGGCATGCTCAAAACTCCTAAACCTGGTTCCCAAGTGTGACCCCCTTCGCAGACATGCGCTGTCTCTCCTAAAAACAAAGTGTCTGCAATCTGAGTATTAGGGGGAAACTCCCCGTTTCGGTGAAACCGGGGTAGATCTTGTCACAACATGTTGCCAAACATGGTTTTACATCATCACATGACCTAACCAAGCCTAAACAAGAGAGGGATACACCGGGCTACCCCTGTCAGAAGAAAGTCTAGGGGGGTAGACGATCCGAGGCCCGCGGATCAGGGTTCCAAGGAAGAAGCGCTTCGGGGCATCGGAACACCTCCAAACCATGCATGTGACCCTAGAATGTGTAATGAAGTGTGGTGGCATGCTCAAAACTCCTAAACCTGGTTCCCAAGTGTGACCCCCTTCGCAGACATGCGCTGTCTCTCCTAAAAACAAAGTGTCTGCAATCTGAGTATTAGGGGGAAACTCCCCGTTTCGGTGAAACCGGGGTAGATCTTGTCACAACATGTTGCCAAACATGGTTTTACATCATCACATGACCTAACCAAGCCTAAAACAAGAGAGGGATACACCGGGCTACCCCTGTCAGAAGAAAGTCTAGGGGGTAGACGATCCGAGGCCCGCGGATCAGGGTTCCGCAGGAAGAAGCGCTTCGGGGCATCGGAACACCTCCAAACCATGCATGTGACCCTAGCATGTGTAATGAAGTGTGGTGGCATGCTCAAAACTCCTAAACCTGGTTCCCAAGTGTGACCCCCTTCGCAGACATGCGCTGTCTCTCCTAAAAACAAAGTGTCTAGCAATCTGAGTATTAGGGGGAAACTCCCCGTTTCGGTGAAACCGGGGTAGATCTTGTCACAACATGTTTCCAAACATGGTTTTACATCATCACATGACCTAACCAAGCCTAAAACAAGAGAGGGATACACCGGGCTACCCCTGTCAGAAGAAAGTCTAGGGGGGTAGACGATCCGAGGCCCGCGGATCAGGGTTCCGCAGGGAAGAAGCGCTTCGGGGCATCGGAACACCTCCAAACCATGCATGTGACCCTAGCATGTGTAATGAAGTGTGGTGGCATGCTCAAAACTCCTAAACCTGGTTCCCAAGTGTGACCCCCTTCGCAGACATGCGCTGTCTCTCCTAAAAACAAAGTGTCTGCAATCTGAGTATTAGGGGGAAACTCCCCGTTTCGGTGAAACCGGGGTAGATCTTGTCACAACATGTTGCCAAACATGGTTTTACATCATCACATGACCTAACCAAGCCTAAAACAAGAGAGGATACACGGGCTACCCCTGTCAGAAGAAAGTCTAGGGGGTAGACGATCCGGAGGCCCGCGGATCAGGGTCGACAGCAGAAGAAGCGCTTCGGGCATCGGAATACCCTCCAAACCATGAATGTGACCCTAGCATGTGTAATGAACGTGTGGTGGCATGCTCAAAACTCCTAAACCTGGTCCCAAGTGTGACCCCCTTCGCAGACATGCGCTTGTCTCTCATAAAAACAAGTGTCTCCAATCTGAGTATTAGGGGAAACTCCCCGTTTCGGTGAAACCGGGGTAGATCTTGTCACAACATGTTGCCAAACATGGTTTTACATCATCACATGACCTAACAATGGCCTAAAACAAGAGAGGGATACACCGGGCTACCCCTGTCAGAAGAAAAGTCTAGGGGGTAGACGATCCGAGGCCCGTGGATCAGGTTCCAAGGGAAGAAGCGCTTCGGGGCATCGGAACACCTCCAAACCATGCATGTGACCCTTAGCATGTGTAATGAAGTGTGGTGGCATGCTCAAAACTCCTAAACCTGGTTCCCAAGTGTGACCCCCTTCGCCGACATGCGCTTTGTCTCTCCTAAAAACAAAGTGTCTGCAATCTGAGTATTAGGGGGCAACTCCCCGTTTCGGTGAAAACCCGGGTAGATCTTGTCACAACATGTTGCCCAAACATGGTTTTACATCATCACATGACCTAACCAAGCCTAAAACAAGAGAGGGATACACCGGGCTACCCCTGTCAGAAGAAAGTCTAGGGGGTAGACGATCCGAGGCCCGCGGATCAGGGTTCCCAGGGAAGAAGCCGCTTCGGGGCATCGGAACACCTCCAAACCATGCATGTGACCCTAGCCTGTGTAATGAAGTGTGGTGGCATGCTCAAACTCCTAAAACCTGGTTCCCAAGTGTGACCCCCTTCGCAGACATTGCGCTTGTCTCTCCTAAAAACAAAGTGTCTGCAATCTGAGATTAGGGGGAAACTCCTCCGTTTCGGTGAAACCGGGGTAGATCTTGTCACAACATGTTCCAAACATGGTTTTACATCATCACATGACCTAACCAAGCCTAAAACAAGAGAGGGATACCCCGGCTACCCCTGTCAGAAGAAAGTCTAGGGGGTAGACGATCCTGAGGCCCGCGGATCAGGGTTCCGCAGGAAGAAGCGCTTCGGGGCATCGGAACACCTCCAAAACCATGCATGTGACCCTAGCATGTGTAATGAAGTGTGGTGGCATGCTCAAAACTCCTAAACCTGGTTCCCAAGTGTGACCCCTTCGCAGACATGCGCTTTTGTCTCTCCTAAAAACAAAGTGTCTGCAATCTGAGTATTAGGGGGAAACTCCCCGTTTCGGTGAAACCGGGGTAGATCTTGTCACAACATGTTGCCAAACATGGTTTTACATCATCACATGACCTAACCAAGCCTAAACAAGAGAGGGATACACGGGCTACCCCTGTCAGAAGAAGTCTAGGGGGGGTAGACGATCGAGGCCCGCGGATCAGGGTTCCGCAAGGAAGAAGCGCTTCGGGGCATCGGACACACCTCCAAACCATGCATGTGACCCTAGAATGTGTAATGAAGTGTGGTGGCATGCTCCAAACTCCTAAACCTGGTTCCCCAAGTGTGACCCCCTTCGCAGACATGCTGCTATCTATCCTAAAACAAAGTGTCTGCAATCTAAGTATTAGGGAAAGCTCCCTCGTTTCGGTGAAACGGGGTAGATCTTTGTCACAACCATGTTGCCAACATGGTTTTACATCATCACATGACCTAACCAAGCCTTAAAACAACTAGAGGATCCACCGAGGATACCCCTGTCACGAAGAAAGTCTAGGGGGGTTAGACGATACGAGGCCCGACGGATCAGGGTTCGCCAGGCAAGAAGCGCTTCGGAGGCATCGGAACACATTCCAAACACATTGCATGTGACCCTAGCATGTGTAATGACGTGTGGTGGCATGCTCAAACTCATAACACCTGGGTCCCAAGTGTGAACCCCTTCGCAGGACATGCGCTTGTCTTCTCTCCTAAAAACAAAGTGTCTGCAATCTGAGTATTAGGGGGAAACTCCCCGTTTCGGTGAAACGGGGTAGATCTTTGTCACAACATGTTGCCCAAACATGGTTTTTACATCATCACATGACCTAACAAAGCCTAAAACAAGAGAGGGATACACCGGGCTACCCCATGTCAGAAGAAAGTCTAGGGGGGTAGACGATCCGAGGCCCGCGGATCAGGGTTCCTCAGGAAGAAGGCTTCAGGGCATCGGAACACCTCCAAACCATGCATGTGACCCCTAGCATGTGTAACTGAAGTGTGGTGGCATGCTCAAAACCTCCTAACCTGGTTCCCAAGTGTGACCCCCTTCGCAGACATGCACGCTTGTCTCTACTAAAAACAACAGTGTCTCCAATCTGAGTATTAGGGGGGAAACTCCCCGTTTTTGTGAAACCGGGGGTAGATCTTTTCACAACATGTCGCCAAACATGGTTTTACATCATCACATGACCTAACCAAGCCTAAAAAAGAGAGGGATACACCGGGCTACCCCTGTCAGAAGAAAGTCTAGGGGGTAGACGATCCGAGGCCCGCGGATCAGGGTTCCGCAGGAAGAAGCGCTTCGGGGCATCGGAACACCTCCAAACCATGCATGTGACCCTAGCATGTGTAATGAAGTGTGGTGGCATGCTCAAAACTCCTAAACCTGGTTCCCAAGTGTGACCCCCTTCGCAGACATGCGCTGTCTCTCCTAAAAACAAAGTGTCTGCAATCTGAGTATTAGGGGGAAACTCCCCGTTTCGGTGAAACCGGGGTAGATCTTGTCACAACATGTTCCCAAACATGGTTTTACATCATCACATGACCTAACCAAGCCTAAAACAAGAGAGGGATACACCGGGCTACCCCTGTCAGAAGAAAGTCTAGGGGGTAGACGATCCGAGGCCCGCGGATCAGGGTTCCGCAGGAAGAAGCGCTTCGGGGCATCGGAACACCTCCAAACCATGCATGTGACCCTAGCATGTGTAATGAAGTGTGGTGGCATGCTCAAAACTCCTAAACCTGGTTCCCAAGTGTGACCCCCTTCGCAGACATGCGCTGTCTCTCCTAAAAACAAAGTGTCTGCAATCTGAGTATTAGGGGGAAACTCCCCGTTTCGGTGAAACCGGGGTAGATCTTGTCACAACATGTTCCCAAACATGGTTTTACATCATCACATGACCTAACCAAGCCTAAAACAAGAGAGGGATACACCGGGCTACCCCTGTCAGAAGAAAGTCTAGGGGGTAGACGATCCGAGGCCCGCGGATCAGGGTTCCGCAGGAAGAAGCGCTTCGGGGCATCGGAACACCTCCAAACCATGCATGTGACCCTAGCATGTGTAATGAAGTGTGGTGGCATGCTCAAAACTCCTAAACCTGGTTCCCAAGTGTGACCCCCTTCGCAGACATGCGCTGTCTCTCCTAAAAACAAAGTGTCTGCAATCTGAGTATTAGGGGGAAACTCCCCGTTTCGGTGAAACCGGGGTAGATCTTGTCACAACATGTTGCCAAACATGGTTTTACATCATCACATGACCTAACCAGCCTAAACAAGAGAGGGATACACCGGGCTACCCCTGTCAGAAGAAAGTCTAGGGGGTAGACGATCCGAGGCCCCGCGGATCAGGGTTCCGCAGGGAAGAAGCGCTTCGGGGCATCGGAACAACCTCCAAACCATGCATGTGACCCTAGAATGTGTAATGAAGTGTGGTGGCATGCTCAAAACTCCTAAACCTGGTTCCCAAGTGTGACCCCCTTCGCAGACATGCGCTGTCTCTACTAAAAACAAAGTGTCTGCAATCTGAGTATTAGGGGGGAAACTCCCCGTTTCGGTGAAACCGGGGTAGATCTTGTCACAACATGTTGCCCGAAACATGGTTTTACATCATCACATGACCTAACCAAGCCTAAAACAAGAGAGGCATACACCGGGCTACCCCTGTCAGAAGAAAGTCTAGGGGGTAGGACGATCCGAGGCCCGCGGATCAGGGTTCCAAGGGAAGAAGCGCTTCGGGGCATCGGAACACCTCCAAACCATGCAATGTGACCCTAGCATGTGTAATGAAGTGTGGTGGAATGCTAAAAACTCCTAAACCTGGTTCCCAAGTGTGACCCCATTCGCAGAAATGCGCTGTCTCTCCTAAAACAAAGTGTCTGCAATCTGAGTATTAGGGGGAAACTCCCCCGTTTCGGTGAAACCGGGGTAGATCTTGTCACAACATGTTGCCAAACATGGTTTTACATCATCACATGACCTAACCAAGCCTAAAACAAGAGAGGGATACACCAGGGCTTACCCCTGTCAGAAGAAAGTCTAGGGGGGTAGACGATCCGAGGCCCGCGGATCAGGGTTCCAAGAGGAGAAGCGCTTCGGGGCATCGGAACCACCTCCAAACCATGCATGTGACCCTAGAATGTGTAATGAAGTGTGGTGGCATGCTCAAAACTCCTAAACCTGGTTCCCAAGTGTGACCCCCTTCGCAGACATGCGCTGTCTCTCCTAAAAACAAAGTGTCTGCAATCTGAGTATTAGGGGGAAACTCCTCCGTTTCGGTGAAACCGGGGTAGATCTTGTCACAACATGTTCCCAAACATGGTTTTACATCATCACATGACCTAAACAAGCCTAAAACAAGAGAGGGATACACCGGGCTACCCCTGTCAGAAGAAAGTCTAGGGGGGTAGACGATCCGAGGCCCGCGGATCAAGGGTTCCGCAGGAAGAAGCGCTTCGGGGCAATCGGAACACCTCCCAACCATGCATGTGACCCTAGCATGTGTAATGAAGTGGTGGTGGCATGCTCAAAACTCCTAAACCTGGTTCCCAAGTGTGACCCCCTTCGCAGACATGCGCTTGTCTCTCCTAAAAACTAAAGTGTCTGCAATCTGAGTATTAGGGGGAAAACTCCCGTTTCGGTGAAACCGGGGTAGATCTTGTCACAACATGTTGCCGAAACATGGTTTTACATCATCACATGACCTAACCAAGCCTAAAACAAGAGAGGGATACACCGGGCTACCCTGTCAGAAGAAAGTCTAGGGGGTAGACGATCCGAGGCCCGCGGATCAGGGTTCCACAGGAAGAAGCGCTTCGGGCATCGGAACACCTCCAAACCATGCATGTGACCCTAGCATGTGTAATGAAGTGTGGTGGCATGCTCAAAACTCCTAAACCTGGTTCCCAAGTGTGACCCCCTTCGCAGACATGCGCTGTCTCTCCTAAAAACAAAGTGTCTGCAATCTGAGTATTAGGGGGAAACTCCCCGTTTCGTGAAACCGGGGTAGATCTTGTCACAACATGTTCCAAACATGGTTTTACATCATCACATGACCTAACCAAGCCTAAAACAAGAGAGGGATACACCGGGCTACCCCTGTCAGAAGAAAGTCTAGGGGGGTAGACGATCCGAGGCCCGCGGATCAGGGTTCCGCAGGAAGAAGCGCTTCGGGGCATCGGAACACCCTCAAACCATGCATGTGACCCTAGAATGTGTAATGAAGTGTGGTGGCATGCTCAAAACTCCTAAACCTGGATTTCCCAAGTGTGACCCCCTTCGCAGAAATATGGCGCTGTCCTCTACTAAAAACAAAGTGTCTACAATCTGAGTATTAGGGGGAAACTCCCCGTTTTCGGTGTGAACGGGGGTAGATCTTGTCACAAATATATTTCCGAACATGGTTTTACATCATCACATGACCTAACAAAGCCTAAAACAAGAGAGGGATACACCGGGCTACCCCTGTCAGAAGAAGGTCTAGGGGGTAGACGATCCGAGGCCCGCGGATAACCAAAGGGTTCGCAGGAAGAAGCCGCTTCAGGGCATCGGAACACCTCAAACCATGCATGTAACCCTAGAATGTGTAATGAAGTGTGGTGGCATGCTCAAAACTCCTAAACCTGGTTCCCAAGTGTGACCCCCTTCGCAGACATGCGTCTGTCTCTACTAAAAACAAAGTGTCTGCAATCTAGAGTATTAGGGGGAAACTCCCCGTTTCGGTGAAACCGGGTAGATCTTGTCACAACATGTTCCCAAACATGGTTTTACATCATCACATGACCTAACCAAGCCTAAAACAAGAGAGGGATACACCGGGCTACCCCTGTCAGAAGAAAGTCTAGGGGGTAGACGATCCGAGGCCCGCGGATCAGGGTTCCGCAGGAAGAAGCGCTTCGGGGCATCGGAACACCTCCAAACCATGCATGTGACCCTAGCATGTGTAATGAAGTGTGGTGGCATGCTCAAAACTCCTAAACCTGGTTCCCAAGTGTGACCCCCTTCGCAGACATGCGCTGTCTCTCCTAAAAACAAAGTGTCTGCAATCTGAGTATTAGGGGGAAACTCCCCGTTTCGGTGAAACCGGGGTAGATCTTGTCACAACATGTTCCCAAACATGGTTTTACATCATCACATGACCTAACCAAGCCTAAAACAAGAGAGGGATACACCGGGCTACCCCTGTCAGAAGAAAGTCTAGGGGGTAGACGATCCGAGGCCCGCGGATCAGGGTTCCGCAGGAAGAAGCGCTTCGGGGCATCGGAACACCTCCAAACCATGCATGT
Source organism: Avena eriantha (assembly GCA_910589775.1). Lineage (NCBI taxonomy): Eukaryota > Viridiplantae > Streptophyta > Magnoliopsida > Poales > Poaceae > Avena > Avena eriantha. The sequence continues at coordinate 15,192 of CAJUXJ010001729.1, forward strand.
GACCCTAGCATGTGTAATGAAGTGTGGTGGCATGCTCAAAACTCCTAAACCTGGTTCCCAAGTGTGAACCCCTTCGCAGACATGCGGCTTGTCTCTACTAAAAACAAAGTGTCTCCAATCTGAGTATTAGGGGGAAACTCCAGTTTCGGTGAAACCGGGGTTAGATCTTGTCACAACATGTTCCAAACATGGTTTTACATCATCACATGACCTAACCAAGCCTAAAACAGAGAGAGGGATACACCAGGCTACCACTGTCAGAAGAAAGTCTAGGGGGTAGACGATCCGAAGGCCCGCTGATCAGGGTCGCAAGGGAAGAAGCGCTTCGGGGCATCGGAAACACCTCCAACCCATGCATGTGACCCTAGAATGTGTAATGAAGTGTGGTGGCATGCTCAAAACTCCTAAACCTGGTTCCCAAGTGTGACCCCCTTCGCAGACATGCGCTGTCTCTCCTAAAAACAAAGTGTCTGCAATCTGAGTATTAGGGGGAAAACTTCCCCCGTTTCGGTGAAACCGGGGTAGATCTTGTCACAACATGTTCCAAACATGGTTTACATCATCACATGACCTAACCAAGCCTAAAACAAGAGAGGGGATACACCAGGGCTACCCCTGTCAGAAGAAAGTCTAGGGGGGTAGACGATCCGAGGCCCGCGGATCAGGGTTCCAAGGAAGAAGCGCTTCGGGGCATCGGAACACCTCCAAACCATGCATGTGACCCTAGCATGTGTAATGAAGTGTGGTGGCATGCTCAAAACTCCTAAACCTGGTTCCCAAGTGTGACCCCCTTCGCAGACATGCGCTGTCTCTCCTAAAAACAAAGTGTCTGCAATCTAGAGTATTAGGGGGAAACTCCCCGTTTTCGGTGAAACCGGGGTAGATCTTGTCACAACCATGTTGCCCAAACATGGTTTTACATCATCACATGACCTAACAAAGCCTAAAACAAGAGAGGGATACACCGGGCTACCCCTGTCAGAAGAAAGGTCCTAGGGGGGTAGACGATCCGAGGCCCCGCGGATCAGGGTTCCAAGGGAAGAAGCGCTTCAGGGGCATCGGAACACCTCCAAACCATGCATGTGACCCTAGCATGTGTATGAAGTGTGGTGGCAATGCTCAAAACTCCTAAACCTGGTTCCCAAGTGTGACCCCCTTCGCAGACATGCGCTGTCTCTACTAAAAACAAAGTGTCTCCAATCTGAGTATTAGGGGGAAACTCCCCGTTTCGGTGAAACCGGGGTAGATCTTGCTCACAACATGTTTCCAAACATGGTTTACATCATCACATGACCTAACCAAGCCTAAAACAAGAGAGGGATACACCGGGCTACCCCTGTCAGAAGAAAGTCTAGGGGGTAGACGATCCGAGGCCCGCGGATCAGGGTTCCAAGGAAGAAGCGCTTCGGGGCATCGGAACACCTCCAAACCATGCATGTGACCCTAGAATGTGTAATGAAGTGTGGTGGCATGCTCAAAACTTCCTAAACCTGGTTCCCAAGTGTGACCCCCTTCGCAGACAATGCGCTGTCTCTCCTAAAAACAAAGTGTCTGCAATCTGAGTATTAGGGGGAAACTCCCCGTTTCGTGAAACCAGGGGTAGATCTTGTCACAACATGTTCCCAAACATGGTTTTACATCATCACATGACCTAAACCAAGCCTAAAACAAGAGAGGGATACACCGGGCTACCCCCTGTCAGAAGAAAGTCTAGGGGGGTAGACGATCCGAGGCCCTGCGGATCAGGGTTCCACAGGAAGAGCGCTTCGGGCATCAGGAACACCTCCAAACCATGCATGTGACCCTAGAATGTGTAATGAAGTGTGGTGGCATGCTCAAAACTCCTAAACCTGGTTCCCAAGTGTGACCCCCTTCGCAGACATGCGCTGTCTCTACTAAAAACAAAGTGTCTGCAATCTGAGTATTAGGGGGAAACTCTCCCGTTTCGGTGAAACCGGGGTAGATCTTGTCACAACATGTTTGCCAAACATGGTTTTACATCATCACATGACCTAACCAAGCCTAAAACAAGAGAGGGATACACCGGGCTACCCCTGTCAGAAGAAAGTCTAGGGGGTAGACGATCTGAGGCCCGCGGATCAGGGTTCCGCAGGAAGAAGCGCTTCGGGGCATCGAACACCTCCAAACCATGCATGTGACCCTAGCATGTGTAATGAAGTGTGGTGGCATGCTCAAAACTCCTAAACCTGGTTCCCAAGTGTGACCCCTTCGCAGACATGCGCTGTCTCTCCTAAAAACAAAGTGTCTGCAATCTGAGTATTAGGGGGAAACTCCCCGTTTCGGTGAAACCGGGGTAGATCTTGTCACAACATGTTGCCAAACATGGTTTTACAATCATCACATGACCTAAACCAAGCCTAAAACAAGAGAGGGATACACAGGGCTACCCCTGTCAGAAGAAAGTCTAGGGGGTAGACGATCCGAGGCCCGCGGATCAGGGTTCCGCAGGAAGAAGCGCTTCGGGGCATCGGAACACCTCCAAACCATGCATGTGACCCTAGAATGTGTAATGAAGTGTGGTGGCATGCTCAAAACTCCTAAACCTGGTTCCCAAGTGTGACCCCCTTCGCAGACATGCGCTGTCTCTCCTAAAAACAAAGTGTCTGCAATCTGAGTATTAGGGGGAAACTCCCCGTTTCGGTGAAACCGGGGTAGATCTTGTCACAACATGTTTCCAAACATGGTTTTACATCATCACATGACCTAACAAGCCTAAAACAAGAGAGGGATACACCGGGCTACCCCTGTCAGAAGAAAGTCTAGGGGGGTAGACGATCCGAGGCCCGCGGATCAGGGTTCCGCAGGAAGAAGCGCTTCGGGCATCGGAACACCTCCAAACCATGCATGTGACCCTAGCATGTGTAATGAAGTGTGGTGGCATGCTCAAAACTCCTAAACCTGGTTCCCAAGTGTGACCCCCTTCGCAGACATGCGCTGTCTCTCCTAAAAACAAAGTGTCTGCAATCTGAGTATTAGGGGGAAACTCCCCGTTTCTGTGAAAACCGGGGTAGATCTTGTCACAACATGTTCCAAACATGGTTTTACATCATCACATGACCTAACCAAGCCTAAAACAAGAGAGGGATACACGGGCTACCCCTGTCAGAAAGAAAGTCTAGGGGGTAGACGATCCGAGGCCCGCGGATCAGGGTTCCAAGGAAGAAGCCGCTTCGGGGCATCGGAACACCTCCAAACCATGCATGTGACCCTAGCATGTGTAATGAAGTGTGGTGGCATGCTCAAAACTCCTAAACCTGGTTCCCAAGTGTGACCCCCTTCGCAGACATGCGCTGTCTCTACTAAAAACAAAGTGTCTCCAATCTGAGTATTAGGGGGAAACTCCCCGTTTCGGTGAAAACCGGGTAGATCTTGTCACAACATGTTGCCAACATGGTTTTACATCATCACATGACCTAACCAAGCCTAAAACAAGAGAGGGATACACCGGTACCCCTGTCAGAAGAAAGTCTAGGGGGTAGACGATCCGAGGCCCGTCGGATCAGGGTTCGCAGGGAAGAAGCGCTTCGGGGCATCGGAACACCTCCAAACCATGCATGTGACCCTAGCATGTGTAATGAAGTGTGGTGGCATGCTCAAAACTCCTAAACCTGGTTCCCAAGTGTGACCCCCTTCGCAGACATGCGCTGTCTCTCCTAAAAACAAAGTGTCTGCAATCTGAGTATTAGGGGGAAACTCCCCGTTTCGGTGAAACCGGGGTAGATCTTGTCACAACATGTTCCAAACATGGTTTTACATCATCACATGACCTAACCAAGCCTAAAACAAGAGAGGGATACACCGGGCTACCCCTGTCAGAAGAAAGTCTAGGGGGGTAGACGATCCGAGGCCCGCGGATCAGGGTTCCCAGGAAGAAGCGCTTCGGGGCATCGGAACACCTCCAAACCATGCATGTGACCCTAGCATGTGTAATGAAGTGTGGTGGCATGCTCAAAACTCCTAAACCTGGTTCCCAAGTGTGACCCCCTTCGCAGACATGCGCTGTCTCTACTAAAAACAAAGTGTCTGCAATCTGAGTATTAGGGGGAAACTCCCCGTTTCGGTGAAACCGGGGTAGATCTTGTCACAACATGTTGCCAAACATGGTTTTACATCATCACATGACCTAACCAAGCCTAAAACAAGAGAGGGATACACCGGGCTACCCCTGTCAGAAGAAAGTCTAGGGGGGTAGAAGATCCGAGGCCCGCGGATCAGGGTTCCAGCAGGAAGAAGCGCTTCGGGGCATCGGAACACCTCCAAACCATGCATGTGACCCTAGCATGTGTAATGAAGTGTGGTGGCAATGCTCAAAAACTCCTAAACCTGGTTCCCAAGTGTGACCCCCTTCGCAGACAATGCGCTGTCTCTCCTAAAAACAAAGTGTCTGCAATTGAGTATTAGGGGGAAACTCCCCGTTTCTGTGAAACCGGGGTAGATCTTGTCAAACATGTTTCCAAACATGGTTTTACATCATCACATGACCTAACCAAGCCTAAAACAAGAGAGGGATACACCGGGCTACCCCCTGTCAGAAGAAAGTCTAGGGGGGTAGACGATCCGAGGGCCCGCGGATCAGGGTTCCCGCAGGAAGAAGCGCTTCGGGGCATCGGAACACCTCCAAACCATGCATGTGACCCTAGAATGTGTAATGAAGTGTGGTGGGCATGCTCAAAACTCCTAAACCTGGTTCCCAAGTGTGACCCCCTTCGCAGACATAGCGCTGTCTCTACTAAAAACAAAGTGTCTGCAATCTGAGTATTAGGGGGAAAACTCCCCGTTTCGGTGAAACCGGGGTAGATCTTGTCACAACATGTTCCCAAACATGGTTTTACATCATCACATGACCTAACCAAGCCTAAAACAAGAGAGGGATACACCGGGCTACCCCTGTCAGAAGAAAGTCTAGGGGGGTAGACGATCCGAGGCCCGCGGATCAGGGTTCCGCAGGAAGAAGCGCTTCGGGGCATCGGAACACCTCCAAACCATGCATGTGACCCTAGAATGTGTAATGAAGTGTGGTGGCATGCTCAAAACTCCTAAACCTGGTTCCCAAGTGTGACCCCCTTCGCAGACATGCGCTGTCTCTACTAAAAACAAAGTGTCTGCAATCTGAGTATTAGGGGGAAACTCCCCGTTTCGGTGAAACCGGGGTAGATCTTGTCACAACATGTTGCCAAACATGGTTTTACATCATCACATGACCTAACCAAGCCTAAAACAAGAGAGGGATACACCGGGCTACCCCTGTCAGAAGAAAGTCTAGGGGGGTAGACGATCCGAGGCCCGCGGATCAGGGTTCCGCAGGAAGAAGCGCTTCGGGGCATCGGAACACCTCCAAACCATGCATGTGACCCTAGACATGTGTAATGAAGTGTGGTGGAATGCTCAAAACTCCTAAACCTGGTTCCCAAGTGTGACCCCCTTCGCAGACATGCGCTGTCTCTACTAAAACAAAGTGTCTCCAATCTGAGTATTAGGGGGAAACTCCCGTTTCGGTGAAACCGGGGTAGATCTTGTCACAACATGTTTCCCAAACATGGTTTTACATCATCACATGACCTAACCAAGCCTAAAACAAGAGAGGATACACCGGGCTACCCCTGTCAAGAAGAAAGTCTAGGGGGTAGACGATCCGAGGCCCGCGGATCAGGGTTCCGCAGGAAGAAGCGCTTCGGGGCATCGGAACACCTCCAAACCATGCATGTGACCCTAGAATGTGTAATGAAGTGTGGTGGCATGCTCAAAACTCCTAAACCTGGTTCCCAAGTGTGACCCCCTTCGCAGACATGCGTTGTCTCTACTAAAAACAAAGTGTCTGCAATCTGAGTATTAGGGGGAAACTCCCCGTTTCGGTGAAACCGGGGTAGATCTTGTCACAACATGTTGCCAACATGGTTTTACATCATCACATGACCTAACCAAGCCTAAAACAAGAGAGGGATACACCGGGCTACCCCTGTCAGAAGAAAGTCTAGGGGGGTAGACGATCCGAGGCCCGCGGATCAGGGTTCCGAAGGAAGAAGCGCTTCGGGGCATCGGAACACCTCCAAACCATGCAATGTGACCCTAGCATGTGTAATGAAGTGTGGTGGCATGCTCAAAACTCCTAAACCTGGTTCCCAAGTGTGACCCCCTTCGCAGACATGCGCTGTCTCTCCTAAAACAAAGTGTCTGCAATCTGAGTATTAGGGGGAAACTCCCCGTTTCGGTGAAACCGGGGTAGATCTTGTCACAACATGTTGCCAAACATGGTTTTACATCATCACATGACCTAACCAAGCCTAAAACAAGAGAGGGATACACCGGCTACCCCTGTCAGAAGAAAGTCTAGGGGGGTAGACGATCCGAGGCCCGCGGATCAGGGTTCCTCAGGGAAGAAGCGCTTCGGGGCATCGGAACACCTCCAAACCATGCATGTGACCCTAGCATGTGTAATGAAGTGTGGTGGCATGCTCAAAACTCCTAAACCTGGTTCCCAAGTGTGACCCCCATTCGCAGACATGCGCTGTCTCTACTAAAAACAAAGTGTCTGCAATCTGAGTATTAGGGGGAAACTCCTCCGTTTCGGTGAAACCGGGGTAGATCTTGTCACAACATGTTGCCAAACATGGTTTTACATCATCACATGACCTAACCAAGCCTAAAACAAGAGAGGGATACACCGGGCTACCCCTGTCAGAAGAAAGTCTAGGGGGTAGACGATCCGAGGCCCGCGGATCAGGGTTCCGCAGGAAGAAGTGCTTCGGGGCATCGGAACACCTCCAAACCATGCATGTGACCCTAGAATGTGTAATGAAGTGTGGTGGCATGCTCAAAACTCCTAAACCTGGTTCCCAAGTGTGACCCCCTTCGCAGACATGCGCTGTCTCTACTAAAAACAAAGTGTCTGCAATCTGAGTATTAGGGGGAAACTCCCCGTTTCGGTGAAACCGGGGTAGATCTTGTCACAACATGTTCCCAAACATGGTTTTACATCATCACATGACCTAAACAAGCCTAAAACAAGAGAGGCATACACCGGGCTACCCCTGTCAGAAGAAAGTCTAGGGGGTAGACGATCCGAGGCCCGCGGATCAGGGTTCCGCAGGAAGAAGTGCTTCGGGGCACCGGAACACCTCCAAACCATGCATGTGACCCTAGCATGTGTAATGAAGTGTGGTGGCATGCTCAAAACTCCTAAACCTGGTTCCCAAGTGTGACCCCCTTCGCAGACATGCGCTGTCTCTACTAAAAACAAAGTGTCTGCAATCTGAGTATTAGGGGGAAACTCCCCGTTTCGGTGAAACCGGGGTAGATCTTGTCACAACATGTTCCAAACATGGTTTTACATCATCACATGACCTAACCAAGCCTAAAACAAGAGAGGGATACACCGGGCTACCCCTGTCAGAAGAAAGTCTAGGGGGTAGACGATCCGAGCCCGCGGATCAGGGTTCCGCAGGAAGAAGCGCTTCGGGGCATCGGAACACCTCCAAACCATGCATGTGACCCTAGCATGTGTAATGAAGTGTGGTGGCATGCTCAAAACTCCTAAACCTGGTTCCCAAGTGTGACCCCCTTCGCAGACATGCGCTTGTCTCTCCTAAAAACAAAGTGTCTGCAATCTGAGTATTAGGGGGAAACTCCCCGTTTCGGTGAAACCGGGGTAGATCTTGTCACAACATGTTGCCAAACATGGTTTTACATCATCACATGACCTAACAAAGCATAAAACAAGAGAGGGATACACCGGGCTACCCCTGTCAGAAGAAAGTCTAGGGGGGTAGACGATCCGAGGCCCGCGGATCAGGGTTCCACAGGAAGAAGCGCTTCGGGGCATCGGAACACCTCCAAACCATGCATGTGACCCTAGAATGTGTAATGAAGTGTGGTGGCATGCTCAAAACTCCTAAACCTGGTTCCCAAGTGTGACCCCCTTCGCAGACATGCGCTGTCTCTACTAAAAACAAAGTGTCTGCAATCTGAGTATTAGGGGGAAACTCCCCGTTCGGTGAAACCGGGGTAGATCTTGTCACAACATGTTGCCAAACATGGTTTTACATCATCACATGACCTAACCAAGCCTAAAAAAAGAGAGGGATACACCGGGCTACCCCTGTCAGAAGAAAGTCTAGGGGGGTAGACGATCCGAGGCCCGCGGATCAGGGTTCCACAGGAAGAAGCGCTTCGGGGCATCGGAACACCTCCAAACCATGCATGTGACCCTAGAATGTGTAATGAAGTGTGGTGGCATGCTCAAAACTCCTAAACCTGGTTCCCAAGTGTGACCCCCTTCGCAGACATGCGCTGTCTCTACTAAAAACAAAGTGTCTGCAATCTGAGTATTAGGGGGAAACTCCCCGTTTCGGTGAAACCGGGGTAGATCTTGTCACAACATGTTGCCAAACATGGTTTTACATCATCACATGACCTAACCAAGCCTAAAACAAGAGAGGGATACACCGGGCTACCCCTGTCAGAAGAAAGTCTAGGGGGGTAGACGATCCGAGGCCCGCGGATCAGGGTTCCGCTAGGAAGAAGCGCTTCGGGGCATCGGAACACCTCCAAACCATGCATGTGACCCTAGCATGTGTAATGAAGTGTGGTGGCATGCTCAAAACTCCTAAACCTGGTTCCCAAGTGTGACCCCCTTCGCAGACATGCGCTGTCTCTACTAAAAACAAAGTGTCTGCAATCTGAGTATTAGGGGGAAACTCCCCGTTTCGGTGAAACCGGGGTAGATCTTGTCACAACATGTTTCCAAACATGGTTTTACATCATCACATGACCTAACCAAGCCTAAAACAAGAGAGGGATACACCAGGGCTACCCCTGTCAGAAGAAAGTCTAGGGGGGTAGACGATCCGAGGCCGCGGATCAGGGTTCCACAGGAAGAAGCGCTTCGGGGCATCGGAACACCTCCAAACCATGCATGTGACCCTAGAATGTGTAATGAAGTGTGGTGGCATGCTCAAAAACTCCTAAACCTGGTTCCCAAGTGTGACCCCATTCGCAGACATGCGCTGTCTCTCCTAAAAACAAAGTGTCTGCAATCTGAGTATTAGGGGGAAACTCTCCGTTTCGGTGAAACCGGGGTAGATCTTGTCACAACATGTTCCCAAACATGGTTTTACATCATCACATGACCTAACAAAGCCTAAAACAAGAGAGGGATACACCGGGCTACCCCTGTCAGAAGAAAGTCTAGGGGGTAGACGATCCGAGGCCCGCGGATCAGGGTTCCGCAGGAAGAAGCTGCTTCGGGGCATCGGAACACCTCCAAACCATGCATGTGACCCTAGAATGTGTAATGAAGTGTGGTGGCATGCTCAAAACTCCTAAACCTGGTTCCCAAGTGTGACCCCCTTCGCAGACATGCGCTGTCTCTACTAAAAACAAAGTGTCTGCAATCTGAGTATTAGGGGGAAACTCCCCATTTCGGTGAAACCAGGGGTAGATCTTGTCACAAACATGTTCCCAAACATGGTTTTACATCATTACATGACCTAAACAAGCCTAAAACAAGAGAGGGATACACCGGGCTACCCCTGTCAGAAGAAAGTCTAGGGGGTAGACGATCCGAGGCCCGCGGATCAGGGTTCCGCAGGAAGAAGCGCTTCGGGGCATCGGAACACCTCCAAACCATGCATGTGACCCTAGCATGTGTAATGAAGTGTGGTGGCATGCTCAAAACTCCTAAACCTGGTTCCCAAGTGTGACCCCCTTCGCAGACATGCGCTGTCTCTACTAAAAACAAAGTGTCTGCAATCTGAGTATTAGGGGGGAAACTCCCCGTTTCGGTGAAACCGGGGTAGATCTTGTCACAACATGTTCCAAACATGGTTTTACATCATCACATGACCTAACCAAGCCTAAAACAAGAGAGGGATACACCGGGCTACCCCTGTCAGAAGAAAGTCTAGGGGGGTAGACGATCCGAGGCCCGCGGATCAGGGTTCCGCGGAAGAAGCGCTTCGGGGCATCGGAACACCTCCAAACCATGCATGTGACCCTAGAATGTGTAATGAAGTGTGGTGGCATGCTCAAAACTCCTAAACCTGGTTCCCAAGTGTGACCCCCTTCGCAGACATGCGCTGTCTCTCCTAAAAACAAAGTGTCTGCAATCTGAGTATTAGGGGGAAACTCCCCGTTTCGGTGAAACCGGGGTAGATCTTGTCACAACATGTTTCCAAACATGGTTTTACATCATCACATGACCTAACCAAGCCTAAAAAAGAGAGGGATACACCGGGCTACCCCTGTCAGAAGAAAGTCTAGGGGGTAGACGATCCGAGGCCCGCGGATCAGGGTTCCACAGGAAGAAGCGCTTCGGGCATCGGAACACCTCCAAACCATGCATGTGACCCTAGAATGTGTAATGAAGTGTGGTGGCATGCTCAAAACTCCTAAACCTGGTTCCCAAGTGTGACCCCCTTCGCAGACATGCGCTGTCTCTACTAAAAACAAAGTGTCTGCAATCTGAGTATTAGGGGGAAACTCCCCGTTTCGGTGAAACCGGGGTAGATCTTGTCACAACATGTTCCCAAACATGGTTTTACATCATCACATGACCTAACCAAGCCTAAAACAAGAGAGGGATACACCGGGCTACCCCTGTCAGAAGAAAGTCTAGGGGGGTAGACGATCCGAGGCCCGCGGATCAGGGTTCCGCAGGAAGAAGCTGCTTCGGGGCATCGGAACACCTCCAAACCATGCATGTGACCCTAGCATGTGTAATGAAGTGTGGTGGCATGCTCAAAACTCCTAAACCTGGTTCCCAAGTGTGACCCCCTTCGCAGACATGCGCTGTCTCTACTAAAAACAAAGTGTCTGCAATCTGAGTATTAGGGGGAAACTCCCCGTTTCGGTGAAACCGGGGTAGATCTTGTCACAACATGTTCCCAAACATGGTTTTACATCATCACATGACCTAACCAAGCCTAAAACAAGAGAGGGATACACCGGGCTACCCCTGTCAGAAGAAAGTCTAGGGGGTAGACGATCCGAGGCCCGCGGATCAGGGTTCCGCAGGAAGAAGCGCTTCGGGGCATCGGAACACCTCCAAACCATGCATGTGACCCTAGCATGTGTAATGAAGTGTGGTGGCATGCTCAAAACTCCTAAACCTGGTTCCCAAGTGTGACCCCCTTCGCAGACATGCGCTGTCTCTACTAAAAACAAAGTGTCTGCAATCTGAGTATTAGGGGGAAACTCCCCGTTTCGGTGAAACCGGGGTAGATCTTGTCACAACATGTTGCCAAACATGGTTTTACATCATCACATGACCTAACCAAGCCTAAAACAAGAGAGGGATACACCGGGCTACCCCTGTCAGAAGAAAGTCTAGGGGGGTAGACGATCCGAGGCCCGCGGATCAGGGTTCCGCAGGAAGAAGCGCTTCGGGGCATCGGAACACCTCCAAACCATGCATGTGACCCTAGCATGTGTAATGAAGTGTGGTGGCATGCTCAAAACTCCTAAACCTGGTTCCCAAGTGTGACCCCCTTCGCAGACATGCGCTGTCTCTACTAAAAACAAAGTGTCTGCAATCTGAGTATTAGGGGGAAACTCCCCGTTTCGGTGAAACCGGGGTAGATCTTGTCACAACATGTTCCCAAACATGGTTTTACATCATCACATGACCTAACCAAGCCTAAAACAAGAGAGGGATACACCGGGCTACCCCTGTCAGAAGAAAGTCTAGGGGGTAGACGATCCGAGGCCCGCGGATCAGGGTTCCGCAGGAAGAAGCTGCTTCGGGGCATCGGAACACCTCCAAACCATGCATGTGACCCTAGCATGTGTAATGAAGTGTGGTGGCATGCTCAAAACTCCTAAACCTGGTTCCCAAGTGTGACCCCCTTCGCAGACATGCGCTGTCTCTACTAAAAACAAAGTGTCTGCAATCTGAGTATTAGGGGGAAACTCCCCGTTTCGGTGAAACCGGGGTAGATCTTGTCACAACATGTTCCCAAACATGGTTTTACATCATCACATGACCTAAACAAGCCTAAAACAAGAGAGGGCATACACCGGGCTACCCCTGTCAGAAGAAAGTCTAGGGGGTAGACGATCCGAGGCCCGCGGATCAGGGTTCCGCAGGAAGAAGCGCTTCGGGGCATCGGAACACCTCCAAACCATGCATGTGACCCTAGCATGTGTAATGAAGTGTGGTGGCATGCTCAAAACTCCTAAACCTGGTTCCCAAGTGTGACCCCCTTCGCAGACATGCGCTGTCTCTACTAAAAACAAAGTGTCTGCAATCTGAGTATTAGGGGGAAACTCCCCGTTTCGGTGAAACCGGGGTAGATCTTGTCACAACATGTTGCCAAACATGGTTTTACATCATCACATGACCTAACCAAGCCTAAAACAAGAGAGGGATACACCGGGCTACCCCTGTCAGAAGAAAGTCTAGGGGGTAGACGATCCGAGGCCCGCGGATCAGGGTTCCGCAGGAAGAAGCGCTTCGGGGCATCGGAACACCTCCAAACCATGCATGTGACCCTAGCATGTGTAATGAAGTGTGGTGGCATGCTCAAAACTCCTAAACCTGGTTCCCAAGTGTGACCCCCTTCGCAGACATGCGCTGTCTCTACTAAAAACAAAGTGTCTGCAATCTGAGTATTAGGGGGGAAACTCCCCGTTTCGGTGAAACCGGGGTAGATCTTGTCACAACATGTTGCCAAACATGGTTTTACATCATCACATGACCTAACCAAGCCTAAAACAAGAGAGGGATACACCGGGCTACCCCTGTCAGAAGAAAGTCTAGGGGGTAGACGATCCGAGGCCCGCGGATCAGGGTTCCGCAGGAAGAAGCGCTTCGGGGCATCGGAACACCTCCAAACCATGCATGTGACCCTAGCATGTGTAATGAAGTGTGGTGGCATGCTCAAAACTCCTAAACCTGGTTCCCAAGTGTGACCCCCTTCGCAGACATGCGCTGTCTCTACTAAAAACAAAGTGTCTGCAATCTGAGTATTAGGGGGAAACTCCCCGTTTCGGTGAAACCGGGGTAGATCTTGTCACAACATGTTCCCAAACATGGTTTTACATCATCACATGACCTAACCAAGCCTAAAACAAGAGAGGGATACACCGGGCTACCCCTGTCAGAAGAAAGTCTAGGGGGTAAGACGATCCGAGGCCCGCGGATCAGGGTTCCGCAGGAAGAAGCGCTTCGGGGCATCGGAACACCTCCAAACCATGCATGTGACCCTAGCATGTGTAATGAAGTGTGTTGGCATGCTCAAAACTCCTAAACCTGGTTCCCAAGTGTGACCCCCTTCGCAGACATGCGTTGTCTCTCCTAAAAACAAAGTGTCTGCAATCTGAGTATTAGGGGGAAACTCCCCGTTTCGGTGAAACCGGGGTAGATCTTGTCACAACATGTTGCCAAACATGGTTTTACATCATCACATGACCTAACCAAGCCTAAAACAAGAGAGGGATACACCGGGCTACCCCTGTCAGAAGAAAGTCTAGGGGGGTAGACGATCCGAGGCCCGCGGATCAGGGTTCCGCAGGAAGAAGCGCTTCGGGGCATCGGAACACCTCCAAACCATGCATGTGACCCTAGCATGTGTAATGAAGTGTGGTGGCATGCTCAAAACTCCTAAACCTGGTTCCCAAGTGTGACCCCCTTCGCAGACATGCGCTGTCTCTACTAAAAACAAAGTGTCTGCAATCTGAGTATTAGGGGGAAACTCCCCGTTTCGGTGAAACCGGGGTAGATCTTGTCACAACATGTTTCCAAACATGGTTTTACATCATCACATGACCTAACCAAGCCTAAAACAAGAGAGGGATACACCGGGCTACCCCTGTCAGAAGAAAGTCTAGGGGGTAGACGATCCGAGGCCCGCGGATCAGGGTTCCGCAGGAAGAAGCGCTTCGGGGCATCGGAACACCTCCAAACCATGCATGTGACCCTAGCATGTGTAATGAAGTGTGGTGGCATGCTCAAAACTCCTAAACCTGGTTCCCAAGTGTGACCCCCTTCGCAGACATGCGCTTGTCTCTACTAAAACAAAGTGTCTGCAATCTGAGTATTAGGGGGAAACTCCCCGTTTCGGTGAAACCGGGGTAGATCTTGTCACAACATGTTGCCAAACATGGTTTTACATCATCACATGACCTAACCAAGCCTAAAACAAGAGAGGGATACACCGGGCTACCCCTGTCAGAAGAAAGTCTAGGGGGGTAGACGATCCGAGGCCCGCGGATCAGGGTTCCGCAGGAAGAAGCGCTTCGGGGCATCGGAAACACCTCCAAACCATGCATGTGACCCTAGCATGTGTAATGAAGTGTGGTGGCATGCTCAAAACTCCTAAACCTGGTTCCCAAGTGTGACCCCCTTCGCAGACATGCGCTGTCTCTACTAAAAACAAAGTGTCTGCAATCTGAGTATTAGGGGGAAACTCCCCGTTTCGGTGAAACCGGGGTAGATCTTGTCACAACATGTTGCCAAACATGGTTTTACATCATCACATGACCTAACCAAGCCTAAAACAAGAGAGGGATACACCGGGCTACCCCTGTCAGAAGAAAGTCTAGGAGGGTAGACGATCCGAGGCCCGCGGATCAGGGTTCCGCAGGAAGAAGCGCTTCGGGGCATCGGAACACCTCCAAACCATGCATGTGACCCTAGAATGTGTAATGAAGTGTGGTGGCATGCTCAAAACTCCTAAACCTGGTTCCCAAGTGTGACCCCCTTCGCAGACATGCGCTGTCTCTACTAAAAACAAAGTGTCTGCAATCTGAGTATTAGGGGGAAACTCCCCGTTTCGGTGAAACCGGGGTAGATCTTGTCACAACATGTTGCCAAACATGGTTTTACATCATCACATGACCTAACCAAGCCTAAAACAAGAGAGGGATACACCGGGCTACCCCTGTCAGAAGAAAGTCTAGGGGGGTAGACGATCCGAGGCCCGCGGATCAGGGTTCCGCAGGAAGAAGCGCTTCGGGGCATCAGAACACCTCCAAACCATGCATGTGACCCTAGCATGTGTAATGAAGTGTGGTGGCATGCTCAAAACTCCTAAACCTGGTTGCCCAAGTGTGACCCCCTTCGCAGACATGCGCTTGTCTCTACTAAAAACAAAGTGTCTGCAATCTGAGTATTAGGGGGAAACTCCCCGTTTCGGTGAAACCGGGGTAGATCTTGTCACAACATGTTGCCAAACATGGTTTTACATCATCACATGACCTAACCAAGCCTAAAACAATAGAGGGATACACCGGGCTACCCCTGTCAGAAGAAAGTCTAGGGGGTAGACGATCCGAGGCCCGCGGATCAGGGTTCCGCAGGAAGAAGCGCTTCGGGGCATCGAACACCTCCAAACCATGCATGTGACCCTAGCATGTGTAATGAAGTGTGGTGGCATGCTCAAAAGTCCTAAACCTGGTTCCCAAGTGTGACCCCCTTCGCAGACATGCGCTGTCTCTACTAAAAACAAAGTGTCTGCAATCTGAGTATTAGGGGGAAACTCCCCGTTTCGGTGAAACCGGGGTAGATCTTGTCACAACATGTTGCCAAACATGGTTTTACATCATCACATGACCTAACCAAGCATAAAACAAGAGAGGGATACACCGGGCTACCCCTGTCAGAAGAAAGTCTAGGGGGGTAGACGATCCGAGGCCCGTGGATCAGGGTTCCGCAGGAAGAAGCGCTTCGGGGCATCGGAACACCTCCAAACCATGCATGTGACCCTAGCATGTGTAATGAAGTGTGGTGGCATGCTCAAAACTCCTAAACCTGGTTCCCAAGTGTGACCCCCTTCGCAGACATGCGCTGTCTCTCCTAAAAACAAAGTGTCTGCAATCTGAGTATTAGGGGGAAACTCCCCGTTTCGGTGAAACCGGGGTAGATCTTGTCACAACATGTTGCCAAACATGGTTTTACATCATCACATGACCTAACCAAGCCTAAAACAAGAGAGGGATACACCGGGCTACCCCTGTCAGAAGAAAGTCTAGGGGGGTAGACGATCCGAGGCCCGCGGATCAGGGTTCCGCAGGAAGAAGCGCTTCGGGGCATCGGAACACCTCCAAACCATGCATGTGACCCTAGAATGTGTAATGAAGTGTGGTGGCATGCTCAAAACTCCTAAACCTGGTTCCCAAGTGTGACCCCCTTCGCAGACATGCGCTGTCTCTACTAAAAACAAAGTGTCTGCAATCTGAGTATTAGGGGAAACTCCCGTTTCGGTGAAACCGGGATAGATCTTATCACAACATGTTGCCAAACATGGTTTTACATCATCACATGACCTAACCAAGCCTAAAACAAGAGAGGGATACACCGGGCTACCCCTGTCAAAAGAAACTCTAGGGGGTAGACGATCAGAGGCCCGCGGATCAGGGTTCCGTAGGAAGAAGCGCTTCGGGGCATCGGAATACCTCCAAACCATGCATGTGACCCTAGCATGTGTAATGAAGTGTGGTGGCATGCTCAAAACTCCTAAACCTGGTTCCCAAGTGTGACCCCCTTCGCAGACATGCGCTGTCTCTCCTAAAAACAAAGTGTCTGCAATCTGAGTATTAGGGGGAAACTCCCGTTTCGGTGAAACCGGGGTAGATCTTGTCACAACATGTTCCAAACATGGTTTTACATCATCACATGACCTAACCAAGCCTAAAACAAGAGAGGGATACACCGGGCTACCCCTGTCAGAAGAAAGTCTAGGGGGGTAGACGATCCGAGGCCCGCGGATCAGGGTTCCGCAGGAAGAAGCTGCTTCGGGGCATCGGAACACCTCCAAACCATGCATGTGACCCTAGCATGTGTAATGAAGTGTGGTGGCATGCTCAAAACTCCTAAACCTGGTTCCCAAGTGTGACCCCCTTCGCAGACATGCGCTGTCTCTACTAAAAACAAAGTGTCTGCAATCTGAGTATTAGGGGGAAACTCCCCGTTTCGGTGAAACCGGGGTAGATCTTGTCACAACATGTTCCCAAACATGGTTTTACATCATCACATGACCTAACCAAGCCTAAAACAAGAGAGGGATACACCGGGCTACCCCTGTCAGAAGAAAGTCTAGGGGGGTAGACGATCCGAGGCCCGCGGATCAGGGTTCCGCAGGAAGAAGCGCTTCGGGGCATCGGAACACCTCCAAACCATGCATGTGACCCTAGCATGTGTAATGAAGTGTGGTGGCATGCTCAAAACTCCTAAACCTGGTTCCCAAGTGTGACCCCCTTCGCAGACATGCGTTGTCTCTACTAAAAACAAAGTGTCTGCAATCTGAGTATTAGGGGGAAACTCCCCGTTTCGGTGAAACCGGGGTAGATCTTGTCACAACATGTTGCCAAACATGGTTTTACATCATCACATGACCTAACCAAGCCTAAAACAAGAGAGGGATACACCGGGCTACCCCTGTCAGAAGAAAGTCTAGGGGGGTAGACGATCCGAGGCCCGCGGATCAGGGTTCCACAGGAAGAAGCGCTTCGGGGCATCGGAACACCTCCAAACCATGCATGTGACCCTAGCATGTGTAATGAAGTGTGGTGGCATGCTCAAAACTCCTAAACCTGGTTCCCAAGTGTGACCCCCCTTCGCAGACATGCGCTGTCTCTACTAAAAACAAAGTGTCTGCAATCTGAGTATTAGGGGGAAACTCCCCGTTTCGGTGAAACCGGGGTAGATCTTGTCACAACATGTTTCCAAACATGGTTTTACATCATCACATGACCTAACCAAGCCTAAAACAAGAGAGGGATACACCGGGCTACCCCTGTCAGAAGAAAGTCTAGGGGGGTAGACGATCCGAGGCCCGCGGATCAGGGTTCCGCAGGAAGAAGCGCTTCGGGGCATCGAACACCTCCAAACCATGCATGTGACCCTAGCATGTGTAATGAAGTGTGGTGGCATGCTCAAAACTCCTAAACCTGGTTCCCAAGTGTGACCCCCTTCGCAGACATGCGCTGTCTCTACTAAAAACAAAGTGTCTGCAATCTGAGTATTAGGGGGAAACTCCCCGTTTCGGTGAAACCGGGGTAGATCTTGTCACAACATGTTTCCAAACATGGTTTTACATCATCACATGACCTAACCAAGCCTAAAACAAGAGAGGGATACACCGGGCTACCCCTGTCAGAAGAAAGTCTAGGGGGGTAGACGATCCGAGGCCCGCGGATCAGGGTTCCACAGGAAGAAGCGCTTCGGGGCATCGGAACACCTCCAAACCATGCATGTGACCCTAGCATGTGTAATGAAGTGTGGTGGCATGCTCAAAACTCCTAAACCTGGTTCCCAAGTGTGACCCCCTTCGCAGACATGCGCTGTCTCTACTAAAAACAAAGTGTCTGCAATCTGAGTATTAGGGGGAAACTCCCCGTTTCGGTGAAACCGGGGTAGATCTTGTCACAACATGTTGCCAAACATGGTTTTACATCATCACATGACCTAACCAAGCCTAAAACAAGAGAGGGATACACCGGGCTACCCCTGTCAGAAGAAAGTCTAGGGGGGTAGACGATCCGAGGCCCGCGGATCAGGGTTCCGCAGGAAGAAGCGCTTCGGGGCATCGGAACACCTCCAAACCATGCATGTGACCCTAGCATGTGTAATGAAGTGTGGTGGCATGCTCAAAACTCCTAAACCTGGTTCCCAAGTGTGACCCCCTTCGCAGACATGCGTTGTCTCTACTAAAAACAAAGTGTCTGCAATCTGAGTATTAGGGGGAAACTCCCCGTTTCGGTGAAACCGGGGTAGATCTTGTCACAACATGTTGCCAAACATGGTTTTACATCATCACATGACCTAACCAAGCCTAAAACAAGAGAGGGATACACCGGGCTACCCCTGTCAGAAGAAAGTCTAGGGGGTAGACGATCCGAGGCCCGCGGATCAGGGTTCCGCAGGAAGAAGCGCTTCGGGGCATCGGAAACACCTCCAAACCATGCATGTGACCCTAGCATGTGTAATGAAGTGTGGTGGCATGCTCAAAACTCCTAAACCTGGTTCCCAAGTGTGACCCCCTTCGCAGACATGCGCTGTCTCTACTAAAAACAAAGTGTCTGCAATCTGAGTATTAGGGGGAAACTCCCCGTTTCGGTGAAACCGGGGTAGATCTTGTCACAACATGTTGCCGAACATGGATTTACATCATCACATGACCTAACCAAGCCTAAAACAAGAGAGGGATACACCGGGCTACCCCTGTCAGAAGAAAGTCTAGGGGGGTAGACGATCCGAGGCCCGCGGATCAGGGTTCCGCAGGAAGAAGCGCTTCGGGGCATCAGAACACCTCCAAACCATGCATGTGACCCTAGAATGTGTAATGAAGTGTGGTGGCATGCTCAAAACTCCTAAACCTGGTTCCCAAGTGTGACCCCCTTCGCAGACATGCGCTGTCTCTACTAAAAACAAAGTGTCTGCAATCTGAGTATTAGGGGGAAACTCCCCGTTTCGGTGAACCCGGGGTAGATCTTGTCACAACATGTTGCCAAACATGGTTTTACATCATCACATGACCTAACCAAGCCTAAAACAAGAGAGGGATACACCGGGCTACCCCTGTCAGAAGAAAG
The DNA here is from genome assembly GCA_910589775.1 of Avena eriantha. NCBI lineage: Eukaryota > Viridiplantae > Streptophyta > Magnoliopsida > Poales > Poaceae > Avena > Avena eriantha. The sequence goes on from CAJUXJ010001729.1 coordinate 34,740, forward strand.
TCTAGGGGGTAGACGATCCGAGGCCCGCGGATCAGGGTTCCGCAGGAAGAAGCGCTTCGGGGCATCGGAACACCTCCAAACCATGCATGTGACCCTAGCATGTGTAATGAAGTGTGGTGGCATGCTCAAAACTCCTAAACCTGGTTCCCAAGTGTGACCCCCTTCGCAGACATGCGCTGTCTCTACTAAAAACAAAGTGTCTGCAATCTGAGTATTAGGGGGAAACTCCCCGTTTCGGTGAAACCGGGGTAGATCTTGTCACAACATGTTGCCAAACATGGTTTTACATCATCACATGACCTAACCAAGCCTAAAACAAGAGAGGGATACACCGGGCTACCCCTGTCAGAAGAAAGTCTAGGGGGTAGACGATCCGAGGCCCGCGGATCAGGGTTCCGCAGGAAGAAGCGCTTCGGGGCATCGGAACACCTCCAAACCATGCATGTGACCCTAGCATGTGTAATGAAGTGTGGTGGCATGCTCAAAACTCCTAAACCTGGTTCCCAAGTGTGACCCCCTTCGCAGACATGCGCTTGTCTCTACTAAAAACAAAGTGTCTGCAATCTGAGTATTAGGGGGAAACTCCCCGTTTCGGTGAAACCGGGGTAGATCTTGTCACAACATGTTGCCAAACATGGTTTTACATCATCACATGACCTAACCAAGCCTAAAACAAGAGAGGGATACACCGGGCTACCCCTGTCAGAAGAAAGTCTAGGGGGTAGACGATCCGAGGCCCGCGGATCAGGGTTCCGCAGGAAGAAGCGCTTCGGGGCATCGGAACACCTCCAAACCATGCATGTGACCCTAGCATGTGTAATGAAGTGTGGTGGCATGCTCAAAACTCCTAAACCTGGTTCCCAAGTGTGACCCCCTTCGCAGACATGCGCTGTCTCTACTAAAAACAAAGTGTCTGCAATCTGAGTATTAGGGGGAAACTCCCCGTTTCGGTGAAACCGGGGTAGATCTTGTCACAACATGTTGCCGAACATGGTTTTACATCATCACATGACCTAACCAAGCATAAAACAAGAGAGGGATACACCGGGCTACCCCTGTCAGAAGAAAGTCTAGGGGGGTAGACGATCCGAGGCCCGCGGATCAGGGTTCCGCAGGAAGAAGCGCTTCGGGGCATCGGAACACCTCCAAACCATGCATGTGACCCTAGCATGTGTAATGAAGTGTGGTGGCATGCTCAAAACTCCTAAACCTGGTTCCCAAGTGTGACCCCCTTCGCAGACATGCGCTGTCTCTCCTAAAAACAAAGTGTCTGCAATCTGAGTATTAGGGGGAAACTCCCCGTTTCGGTGAAACCGGGGTAGATCTTGTCACAACATGTTGCCAAACATGGTTTTACATCATCACATGACCTAACCAAGCCTAAAACAAGAGAGGGATACACCGGGCTACCCCTGTCAGAAGAAAGTCTAGGGGGTAGACGATCCGAGGCCCGCGGATCAGGGTTCCGCAGGAAGAAGCGCTTCGGGGCATCGGAACACCTCCAAACCATGCATGTGACCCTAGCATGTGTAATGAAGTGTGGTGGCATGCTCAAAACTCCTAAACCTGGTTCCCAAGTGTGACCCCCTTCGCAGACATGCGCTTGTCTCTACTAAAAACAAAGTGTCTGCAATCTGAGTATTAGGGGGAAACTCCCCGTTTCGGTGAAACCGGGATAGATCTTATCACAACATGTTGCCAAACATGGTTTTACATCATCACATGACCTAACCAAGCCTAAAACAAGAGAGGGATACACCGGGCTACCCCTGTCAGAAGAAAGTCTAGGGGGTAGACGATCAGAGGCCCGCGGATCAGGGTTCCGTAGGAAGAAGCGCTTCGGGGCATCGGAACTACCTCCAAACCATGCATGTGACCCTAGCATGTGTAATGAAGTGTGGTGGCATGCTCAAAACTCCTAAACCTGGTTCCCAAGTGTGACCCCCTTCGCAGACATGCGCTGTCTCTCCTAAAAACAAAGTGTCTGCAATCTGAGTATTAGGGGGAAACTCCCTGTTACGGTGAAACCGGGGTAGATCTTGTCACAACATGTTGCCAAACATTGTTTTACGTCATCACATGACCTAACCAAGCCTAAAACAAGAGAGGGATACACCGGGCTACCCCTGTTAGAAGAAAGTCTAGGGGGGTAGACGATCCGAGGCCCGTGGATCAGGGTTCCGCAGGAAGAAGCGCTTCAGGGCATCGGAACACCTCCAAACCATGCATGTGACCCTAGCATGTGTAATGAAGTGTGTTGGCATGCTCAAAACACCTAAACCTGGTTCCCAAGTGTGACCCCATTCGCAGACATGCGCTGTCTCTCCTAAAAACAAAGTGTCTGCAATCTGAGTATTAGGGGGAAACTCCCCGTTTCGGTGAAACCGGGGTAGATCTTGTCACAACATGTTGCCAAACATGGTTTTACATCATCACATGACCTAACCAAGCCTAAAACAATAGAGGGATACACCGGGCTACCCCTGTCAGAAGAAAGTCTAGGGGGGTAGACGATCCGAGGCCCGCGGATCAGGGTTCCGCAGGAAGAAGCGCTTCGGGGCATCGGAACACCTCCAAACCATGCATGTGACCCTAGAATGTGTAATTAAGTGTGGTGGCATGATCAAAACTCCTAAACCTGGTTCCCAAGTGTGACCCCTTTCGCAGACATGCGCTGTCTCTACTAAAAACAAAGTGTGTGCAATCTGAGTATTAGGGGAAAACTTCCCGTTTCGGTGAAACCGGGGTAGATATTGTCACAACATGTTGCCAAACATGGTTTTACATCATCACATGACCTAACCAAGCCTAAAATAAGAGAGGGATACACCGGGCTACCCCTGTCAGAAGAAAGTCTAGGGGGGTAGACGATCCGAGGCCCGCGGATCAGGGTTCCACAGGAAGAAGCGCTTCGAGGCATCGGAACACCTCCAAACCATGCATGTGACCCTAGAATGTGTAATGAAGTGTGGTGGCATGCTCAAAACTCCTAAACCTGGTTCCCAAGTGTGACCCCCCTTCGCAGACATGCGCTGTCTCTACTAAAAACAAAGTGTCTGCAATCTGAGTATTAGGGGGAAACTCCCCGTTTCGGTGAAACCGGGGTAGATCTTGTCACAACATGTTTCCAAACATGGTTTTACATCATCACCTGACCTAACCAAGCCTAAAACAAGAGAGGGATACACCGGGCTCCCCTGTCAGAAGAAAGTCTAGGGGGGTAGACGATCTGAGGCCCGCGGATCAGGGTTCCGCAGGAAGAAGCGCTTCGGGGCATCGGAACACCTCCAAACCATGCATGTGACCCTAGAATGTGTAATGAAGTGTGGTGGCATGCTCAAAATTCCTAAACCTGGTTCCCAAGTGTGACCGCCTTCGCAGACATGCGCTGTCTATACTAAAAACAAAGTGTCTGCAATCTGAGTATTAGGGGGAAACTCCCTGTTTCGGTGAAACCGGGGTAGATCTTGTCACAACATGTTTCCAAACATGGTTTTACATCATCACATGACCTAACCAAGCCTAAAATAAGAGAGGGATACACTAGGCTACCCCTGTCAGAAGAAAGTCTAGGGGGTAGACGATCCGAGGTCCGCGGATCAGGGTTCCACAGGAAGAAGCGCTTCCGAGCATCGGAACACCTCCAAACCATGCATGTGACCCTAGCATGTGTAATGAAGTGTGGTGGAATGCTCAAAACTCCTAAACCTGGTTCCCAAGTGTGACCCCCTTCGCAGACATGCGCTGTCTCTACTAAAAACAAAGTGTCTGCAATCTGAGTATTAGGGAGAAACTCCCCGTTTCGGTGAAACCGGGGTAGATCTTGTCACAACATGTTGCCAAACATGGTTTTACATCATCACATGACCTAACCAAGCCTAAAACAATAGAGGGATACACCGGGCTACCCCTGTCGGAAGAAAGTCTAGGGGGGTAGACGATCTGAGGCCCGTGGATCAGGGTTCCAAGGGAAGAAGCGCTTCGGGGCATCGGAACACCTCCAAACCATGCATGTGACCCTAGAATGTGTAATGAAGTGTGGTGGCATGCTCAAAACTGCTAAACCTGGTTCCCAAGTGTGACCCCATTCGCAGACATGCGCTGTTTCTCCTAAAAACAAAGTGTGTGCAATTTGAGTATTAGGGGGAAACTCTCCGTTTCGGTGAAACCGGGGTAGATCTTGTCACAACATGTTCCCAAACATGGTTTTACATCATCACATCACCATGTTACATTGACTATGTCCCAACCGGGTATTCGTAAACCTTTCTCGTCCACCCCTCGTGAAGAAGACAAATTTTTGTGCCGAATTGGTAGGAAATGGGTCAGATATGAACTGCAGGTACATGATCTGATGCTCATATTTTTTTGTAAAAATCATTTTTAGGGTGACAATTTGATGTTTCTTCAGAGTTCCAATATGCAAGTTTTGGCAGGCTCAGCGCCGAACTAAGAATCTTCGTACTCGTCATTTTGACCGTAGTTTTGGAGAGGTAAGAAATAAAAAAACATGCTTTGTCGTGTAGGTTGCACAAAGCACACGGCAAAGGCTTATCTTTGCCGTGTGTCTAACTGAAGTGGCACACGGCAAAGAACCACCGTCAGCCGCCGTCAGTTCGGCTCGCCTAGGGGGCCGTGGGACCCACCTCTTTGACGTGCGTTCGTCTTTGCCGTGTGCCTCGATTGGTCTTTGCCGTGCATCCGTTCTTTGACGTGTGCCTCGATAGGTCTTTGCCGTGCATCCGTTCTTTGCCGTGTGTCTCTTTTCATCTTTGCCGTGTACCCTTTGTTTGCCGTGTGTTTTGTTTTGAATCTACTGTGTGGGTGCTCTTTGCCGTGTACTTCTGGACCACCTCACGGCATAGAACATCTTTGCCGTGTTCCCGCCCTTTTGGCACACGGCAAAGGACGGGGGCGACGGCAGCGAGAATTTTTCCCGTAGTGCTCTTTGAGGTCCTTTCTAAAATTCACTTGCTAGCAAGTTGTACTGTTGTAGACCCCTCATGCTTTCAGCTGAATCTAGAAGAAAATGACATAATTGATATCCTGTCCGGGATGGTGGAGCTTAAATTAGAAATACTAAATGTTCGAGCACTTCAAGGATTTTCTCAAGATCGTTAGTTTAGCATTTATCCTTTTGGCACTGTCTCCATAATGAAGACTGAATCCAAACCTTCTCCACAAGAACAAAAAAAATCTTCATGCCCCATCCAACAATTTTCAAGTAAAAAAGGTGTGGATATCTCATGTGATTGATTCGAACAAAACATGCAGTCTACAACTATATGCATGTATTTCTTTGTGTCAGTTCTTCGCAGGCAATTATTGGGCACGACCTGGTCCAGAGTGGTGATTGTGAATTCTATTCCATTTGGTGGAAAAGTTCGAGCACGTTCCAGTTTTAGCAAAAGATAAACTTGCACCAGTAGTAGAGCAGTAGCACATTCTTTCATCCGAGGCAACTTGACCGTCTTATACAATCCACGATTAGACCGTACATGTTCTAGATGTCAAGATCTTTAGGGTTTACATCACAACCTACAGTTATGCAGATGAAATGTAATTAAAGAACACGCTGATGCATTTGTAATTCCCTTTGGCATCAGATGCGCCCATATCCAGATGCATGTATGTAGACTGCGCGCCAAACTTGGACCAGGTCTTAACTAGTAATTTGCAATGATAGTCGGTTCGACGCGCCTTGTGTAAGACCTATACATACGCCTGCGCGCCATGGCCTCCTTAAGCTTCAAGCACGCAGCACGCAGCTAGAGCCAGCTACGTAGGTTCACCGATCGCCTGAGCTGAAGCAGTTAATTAGCAATGGCGCACAGGATAGTGGCGCTGTCGCTCATGTCGGCTCACAACCTGAAGGATGTGAACGTGTTCAGCCGCATGGAGGTGTACGCCCTCGGGTCCGTCTGCGGCGACCCTCGCACGCTCCAGAAAACCAAGACCGACCGCGACGGCGCCAGGCATCCGACGTGGGACTCGGACGACACCTTCTGGTTCGCCGTCCCGCCCACGGCCGCCGCGGCTTACGGGTCCGGCGCCTGCCTCCACGTGCTCCTCCGCACGGAGCGCCTCTTCAGCTTCGGCGGCCGCGACGTCGGCGAGGTGTACATCCCTGTCGCCGAGCTGCTCGCCGGCGCCTGCGACTCCGGCGGCGCCACGGAGTGGCAGCGCGCGTCGTACCAGGTCCGAAAGGTGCAATGCGCCGGGCACCGCGGCACGCTCAAGGTGGCGTACCGTTTCGGTCCCGTGATGGCGCCGCTCGTCCCGGCCAACGCTTACCAGCCGCCGCCGTGGCAGTGCTACCCACCGCCACATGCTTACCCGACGAGGTACCAGGCGGGGACGAAGTATATTCGGAAAAACAGCAGCTTCGCGCTGGGGCTCGGAGCCGGGCTGCTCGGTGGAGGCTTCGGGGCTATGCCGTCGTCGGACAAATCGGCTTACGAGGATGCCGGACACGGGACGGCGCCAGCCAACGCCGGAGGGATGATTGCCGTCTAAAAGAATACTACACAGTACTGTTGAACAGGAATTCAGGATACATATGTATACGTGGAGCTTGAATAAAACCATCAGATTCAGATGGATTTTCATGGATAATATATGCATGGTATTTCTCTTTTTTTATACTCGTCCGACCTTTGCACCGAGATCGTGCATGCCCAGTTAGCTTCTCTATCACCACTAACATTTCACGCGTGCTTAATTACTCCGCGTGACTAATGGTTCTCAGTTGAGATAGAGATTACAAATCAATCCAATCAGGACTGTTGGATCAAATCCTAGATGCACAACAATCGTCACCGAACTCTACGGCTAACGTTCTCAGCTGCGAATTTGTGATGTAATTCACCCAATAACGAAACGTCAGCTCCAGATCCCAATAACGATTCGGAGAAGACAGTGGACATAGTATACTAGCAGAATCAAGGCAGACCACTAGATCACTAGAGGAAATCGGTAATTTGTCGTAGGCCCGAAGCCTACGGCGAAGGTTGAAATGCTTACGGCAACAAGTTTGCTGTAGGTAAACTCACGGTGAATCAAGAGAGGTGGACACCATCTGATCAAGTCTATCTGTCTAGGGTTGGCTCTGGCGATGGGTGACTCTGCCCTGCCGCCGCCGCCTCCCCTATACGAGAGCCCGTCCATACGCCGGAAGGCGTTGCGAGAGTCTTTGAGGTCTACGAATAGGAATCCATGGTCGATACGCACGGGAAAAGGCGGAGGGGGGATCCTTAAGACCTAGGCTGAAGACACCCCTTGAAGATCCAATAGGCGAGAATCGTCCGTGTTGTCCTACGGCTGATTCCAACTGCGGAAGAGATCGTGAAGCTGCGGTGGTGCCGATGTCGAAGCCAGGACGGAAGATGGAGGCGGATACAGGACCGAATCGGGAGGAGCAGATCGGAAGCGGAGGCATCGGCGGCCCAAGGCGCAGAACTGCGGACGTCCCTATTCCGCGGCCGATGGGGAGAGCCCAGGGGGCGGCTAGGCGACCTGCTCTACTGACGGCGAAGCCGGAGGGTGGGGGCGAACATGGGGGACTCGATGAGAGGCCTGCCCGCCCGAAGCCCAATGGTGTTCGTGCGTTGGTGACAGTACCTTGCAGCCAGGCGATCCTCGAACCGGATACGCTCGCGGAGGAGGACGGCAACTGGGATGACCATTAGGAAGAGGAGGATGGCGTAGGATTCAGACAGGGGGCGTCGTCTTAGCTTGGAGGAGAAATAGACATGGAAGATGATGTGTACCTAGAGTTCGATGAGGAGGATGAGAGGGCGGCAGTAGAGGAAGCTCTGGAACCCAACACATGGAGGATCTTGGCGAGGTACAGAGCGAACTTTCACCCAAACACCAAGTCTATGTTCGACAAATTCACTGATGAGGTGTGGAAGCTGAGAGCAGGCATCCGATATTCAAAACGAGGAGGGAATTACTACATGATTACGCTCTACTCCAAAGGTGATTTTGATTTTGTCATACGTGGGGGTCCATGGATCTACCAGCAGAATGCCTTGCTAGTGAAGGAGTTCAACACTAAAGTACAGCCATCAGAGATCTCCCTAGACTCTGTCCCGGTTTGGGTACGAATGTATAATGTGCATGGTGAAAAACAAAATAAAGTCTGGGGCATGAGATATGGCAATGGACTAGGCAGGGCTATGGAGGTGGATGTTCCATCCCCGGAGCAAGATATGAACGCGTTTCTGCGTGTCCGAGTGGAGCTGCCTTATGATAGACGCCTACAAACTCAGATCACTCATGGCGTAAAGGGCAAACCGGAGGAGAAGATGGTATTCAAGCTCAAGTATGAACGAGTGTCGTACTACTGCTATCACTGTGGCTTCATGGGTCACCGAGAGGATGATTGTGAGAAGAAGCGACGAGGAACTCCGTCTCTGGACTATGATGCCTATAAGTTAAGATGCAGCCCATATAAGAAATATGTGTTCCGCTCTCACTATGTCCCTCCAGCTGAACAGGGCGGGACGCGATGCAATCTGAGCTTTGCAAGCTTCGGCACCATGGAATCATGCAGCTCCCCTCGCTCACGGGCTCCTCCGGGACAGTATGCTCAACGCCGGGGGGTATCTCCAGATGTTGGAACGCGGGACAATGACTCCAGTGACAATGATATGCCGCCCCTAATGGATGCCACTCCACCACGTGAGTATGAGGCTGAACAGGTTGATCTGCATGATGGGTTTGAGGGGGAGGAACAGCCGATGCGAGGAGAGGTGGAGCTGAATCTGGTCGAGAGAGTGGGGGCTATGCAGGTTGAGCCAAATACGCAAGGACCACCACCATCGCATGTTGCCAGGGATGCGGCAGTCCAGCCCATCATCCAATTCCCCGAAGATGAGGTGCCCCTATGGCACCTGCTGAGTAGGCTGAAAATACCAAGTACTTCCTTGCACAAGGATTCACGGCATATGTACAACAGACGCGGTCGACATCAGGCAGTGGCAGCTTTGGGCATGGGCCGACATCCAGCGGTATGATACCGGCGATCAAGGACCTATCCAACTTGGTGGCTTCTTTTGGTTCGGCAAGTGACGTGGAAATGACCCCGGCCGATACGATCCTGGGGAAGCGCGCGGCAGAGGAGAATGAGGTGCAAGGAGGACGTCTCGAGCTGAGGCTTGGCATGAGCAACACTGCCCAACAGGAGATTGACGGGCGACTTGAGGGCAAAATGCAAATGGTGGGGAGGGGACCGTCCAACAAAGGAAGCACTAAGGCAGTCTACAAGAGGAACAAGAAAACATTGGCGGTGACCGGACATAAGCCTACCGGTAAACTCACGAGGCCCAATGTGTGGTCTCGTGAGGGGCAATGAATTGTATAGGGTTCAACTGTCGGGGAGCCGGGAATGCCCCGACAGTGCGTGAACTAGCAGTACTTTCCCAAGTTTGGAGTCCTAAGTTGTTTTTCCTTTCTGAAACTAGGCAAAATAAAAATAAGATGCGTAGGCTGCGTCATAGGTTAGGTTTAAAAGGTTTTGCAGGTCTTAGTAGTGATGGTTTAAGTGGAGGTTTAGCACTCTTATGGCATGAACAGCTTTGTGTAGAAATTCAAGACATTAATAAAAGGTATATTGATGCGTATGTCCGTGAATCACCAAATGCACCCCAATGGAGAATTACCTATGTTTATGGTGACCCGCGTGTTGAAGACCGCCATATTATGTGGGAGACATTGCGCACCCTAAAAACTACCTCCAATCTTCCTTGGCTAGTCTTGGGTGATTTTAATGAGGCCCTTTGGCAGGAGGAACATCTATCCTGTACGCCACGGCCGGTAGCTCAAATGGAGGCCTTTCGGGATGCTTTGTATGACTGTGATTTAACTGACCTTGGTTTCGCAGGTGTGCCTTACACCTATGACAACAAGAGGCTGGGACGTGCTAATGTGAGGGTGCGGCTCGACCGCGCGGTGGCATGCCCGGCGTGGCGCGAACGCTATGCAGATACGCGGGTGCAGCACCTGACGTCTCCAATCTCAGATCATTGCCCGATCCTCGTACAGATGGAGCAAGAGGCTCGGCCACAACAGAGGCAATCAAGACGGCAGTATGAGATCTTGTGGGAAAGAGAAGCAGAGCTAGAGGAGAGAGTGGCCATAGCCTGGAGAGAGGAAGGGCAGAAACTGAACCTCGGGGACGTCATGCAAGGCCTGGATGAGGTGATGATAACCCTGCAATCATGGAGCAAAAAGAAATTTGGCAATGTTCTTAGAGAACTGGATAAGGCGCGGAAGCAACTAGAGCTCCTGAAACTGAATAATGCAACCCAAAGTGAAATCAGGCGTGCTAGTGATCACATGCAGGAGCTCCTATACAGAGAGGAAATGCTCTGGCTACAAAGATAACGCATAACGTGGCTGAAGGAAAGTGATAAAAACACTAGGTTCTTTTATCAAAAATCTGTATGGCGTGCTCGAAGAAATAAAATCAAAAGCCTCAAAGACAGCGATAGCACATGGAAGGACGTACATGGGGATATGGAAAGGATGGCCACCTCTTATTTTAAAGAGCCGTTCACTCGTGATCCCTCTCTAAACCCTGCGAATATTATTAATATGACACAAGAAAAAGTGACAATGGAGATGAATGACGCTCTTTGCAGGGACTTTTCAGAGGAAGAAATAGGGGATGCATTGTTCCAAATTGGGCCTCTAAAAGCACCAGGAGTAGATGGCTTTCCGGCACAATTCTACCAACGTAATTGGAGTGCAATTAAAGACGAGGTAATTAATTCAGTTAAGCTCTTTTTTGCATCAGGGCAAATGCCAGCTGAAGTGAATACCACGGCCATTGTGCTGATACCAAAGAAGGACCAGCCGGAATCATTAAAGGATTTTAGGCCTATCAGCTTATGCACAGTCATTTATAAAGTCATTGCAAAGTGTATGGTAAATCGACTAAGACCAATTTTGGGGGAGATTGTCTCTATCAACCAAAGTGCATTCGTTTCGGGCAGGCTCATCACTGATAACGCCCTGGTGGCCTTCGAGTGCCTACACTTCATAGAAAATAATACAAATGAGAATAAAGATTTTTGTGCATATAAGTTGGATCTCTCTAAGGCTTATGACAGGGTGGATTGGGAGTTTCTAAAGAGAGTGATGCAAAGGATGGGTTTCTATCATCGATGGGTAGACTGGATAATGTCATGTGTCACATCGGTGAATTACAAAGTAAAATTTAATGGGAACCTCCTGGATTCATTCTCACCTTCTCGGGGCCTCCGTCAAGGTGATCCTCTCTCACCGTTCCTGTTTCTGTTTGTCGCGGATGGCTTGTCCACACTACTACAGCATGAAGTGAATTTGACTCATATTAACCCCCTGAAAGTTTGCCGAAGCGCGCCGGGTGTTTCTCACTTATTATTTGCAGATGATAGTTTATTATTCTTCAAAGCAAAGGGAGCACAAGCCACAAGAGTAAAAAAGGTGCCGGATACATATGCTGCGTGTACGGGACATTTTATTAACCCGGAAAAGTGCTCCATCATGTTCGGCAAGACCTGTCCTCTGGCCAGACGTGTGGAGGTGAAAACTGCCCTTCATGTGGTACAAGAATCTTTTGAAACAAAGTATTTAGGCCTACCTACACCGGATGGGAGGATGTGCCGGGACAAATTTGAAAGCCTTCAGGCAAAACTAGCCCAATGCCTGGTTGAATGGGATGATAGCCACAAATCTCAAGCTGCTAAAGAGGTCCTTATAAAGGCAATTGCTCAGGCTATTCCCCTCTATGTCATGAGTGTATTTAAGCTACCCTTGGGGTTATGCGATGAGCTAACAAGGATGATCAGAAGATATTGGTGGGGAGCGGAAAATGGAAAACGGAAGACACACTGGATCGCCTGGGACATTATGCTACGACCCAAAGCTTATGGCGGCGTGGGCTTCAGAGATATGCGTATTTTCAATCAAGCTCTATTGGTGAAACAAGCATGGCACCTTATACAGTACCCAAACACACTGTGTGCACAATTACTAAAGACCAAATATTATCCTAATGGAGTTTTGACTGATACTGTGTTTTCAGGCAACGGATCGTCCACCTGGAACGCTATTGAGCATGGCCTCCAACTACTTAAACAGGGAGTAATATGGCGCATTGGCAATGGTGCCTCCATCTGTGCCTGGCATGACCCCTGGATCCCGAGGGAGGCCAACCACCACCCAAGATCATTCCAAGGCCGATGTTGCTACCGCTGGGTGGCGGATTTCTTACTGGCCAATGGCTCCTGGAATGTGCAACGCCTACAACAGTCTTTCAATCCTGAGGATGTTTCAGAGATACTAAAGATCCAGACATCGAGCAGGAATGAAAATGAGTTCTTAGCATGGTTCCCAGACAAAAGAGGTATATTTTCGGTTAAGAGTGCGTACAGGATGGCTCTACATAATCGGATGCAAGCACAGGACTGTGGAGCTACAAGTGTACGACCAGATGGTGCCAGGCCGGCCTGCAAGTTAATTTGGAGTTGCCCTGTACCACCTAAGGTGAGACTGCTTGCATGGAAGGCCTGTAAGAATGCTTTGGCAACACAACTGAATATGTTTAAACGAGGCATGGCTTCGTCTGGCCTCTGTCAGCTTTGCGGACGTGAAGACGAAGACACCTTCCATGTGTTTATGCGTTGCCCACACGCGCACAGTCTATGGCAAGCCATGGCCGAGGTTTGGGAGATGCCAAAGGATAGTCTTCTACGGCCGTCCGGCAACGAGTGGCTGCTTCAGCTCCTGCACTTCATACCTGAGAATCAAAGGGTGACAACACTAATGACGTTGTGGCGGATATGGCATGCGCATAACAAGATGACACACAACAAGCCATGTCCGACCATCGAGGGATCTCGCAGATTCCTGGTAAGCTACCTAAACTCCCTTGTGATCATTAAACAATTTCCTGATGCAGATATGGTGAAAGGGAAAATGGAAATCAATCCGGAGCTGGGATTCAAAAATAAGTGCGTACAGATGGACGGAAGGGAAAATGTGAGGAAGAAGTGGAGCTTGCCGGTGAGCAGCGAGGCCAAACTAAACACAGATGGAGCCTTTACGGAGAGGAATGCTGGGACAGGAATGATCCTGCGTGATGACAAAGGCGAGGTCATTTTTGCAGCGTGCCGCGAGCTGCAGCGATGCAATGATGCTATAGAGACGGAGATCTTGGCGATGGAGGAAGGACTACGGCTTGCCCTTCACTGGACCCCGTTGAACTTTACAGTTGAAACGGACTGTGCAGAAGCTCTCGATATGATTAAGGAGAGCTCTCCAAACACGTCAGCTTATGCTTTTAGAATTAGTGTTATTCGTGATCTGTTAAAGAAAAGGAACGTTAAGATAGTTAAGATTAGCCGCGATGCTAATGTGGCTAGTCATGAACTTGCTAAGCTTGGTAGAACTCAGGGTAGAACCGCAGTGTGGCTGAGGAATTTCCCCCAGGAGATTGCCGAAGCACTCGCTCATGATTGTAATCCTTCTCCAGCTTAATTTATTATTCTTTCCCCCGCAAAAAAAAAACTCACGGTGAATCAATACGATAAATTTGTTTCGTGGCAAACCTGTATATTTGCCGTGTGTGTTTCATCGGGTCTACGGTAACATGTTTGCCGTGAGTTATATCTCCGGCCACGGCAAATTGCAGCTGACTGATTTGCGGGCTCCGTTACGTGTGTGGACCCCACTGTCAGTGATTTGCCGTGCGTATAATGTAACCTACGGCAAACCGCGGACAATTTGCAGTGAGCCCTGTCGAGTTATCTGTTTGGTGGGCCGTGAGCAAGATAATACCTGCGGCCAACTGTGGACAATTTGCCCTGAACCCTGTCGAGCGTGCACGGTGTATCTGTTTGGTGGGCCCGCTTCCAGGATTTGCCGTGAGCGAGATAATACCTCCAGAAACTTGGCCGTAGTTTGCCGTGAGTCGGACCAGGGGTGCGGCAAATCTGCTCCTGGGACGGTGGCTGGCCCTAGCCAGCATGGCGTGCCACGCGGACGCCGAAGATCTCCTTAGTTGCTTTCTCGTGGCACGACATTGGCTGGTACTCCCTCCGTTTCAAAATATAAGATGTTTTAGTTTTAAAAGGAGTGTATCTAGACCACTTTTAATGTCTAGGTTCACTTCAAATTTAGATGAATCTAGATACTAAAAGAGGTCTAGATACACTTCATTCACAAAGCTAAAACATCTTATATTTTAAAACGGAGAGAGTATGTGATCTACACTAGAATACCGTGGGCGTGCTAAATAACAAAGAAATCGAGCACCACTAGTGCATTTAAAAAAGTAGTGGCGTGCTAAAAAATCGAGCGCCACCACTATATAGTTTTTAGCGGCGTTTAGACAAAATGGAACACACTAGTAAATTGAACCCAATAGCCTATCCGGCCAAACTAGTGACGTTGCAAAATATACGAGTTTTAGTGGTTGGTATTTTTAATAACCATCGATCCACCTCGATCTAACGGCGAAAAAAATGGCGGCACAAACCTGGTAGCACCAGATAGTACAAATAGTATGGGGCCGGCACAAAATAAAGGTGGGACCAATACTGTAAAACCGATGTTAATTAGGCTAATTAGAGGTTGATCGTTTGAGTGAACATCCTAAAAACTTTATTTTTGTCTCACAAAATAAATAGTAAATTAGATCGTAGATTCGATCGGTCAATCTATCTTTCTTCACCACCGAGCAAGTCGACCTCCTCTCGACAGAAATCCCGCCGCCATTCATGCACCACCGTCGACGGGGAGTGCCCCCTGTGAGCGCATCCCTCCAACCACCATAGCCGCCGCCTTCGCCGTGCCTTCCCACTGCACGCCTGCAAGATCCTCCTATCCACCACCACTGACTGGTACCGCCCCTGTGAGCGCATCCCCCAACCACCGGAGCTGTCGCCGCCACGCCTTCCCAATGCACACCTGCGGGATCCTCCTTTCACGCCGCCACCACCGACAGAAGTACGGTTATCATCCGTCTGCGCCCAAATTGGAGGTGTGATAGTATGTTCAGTTATTTCCTCAACTGCATGCGGTGCAGTCTATAGTCTATGGTGTGATAGTTTAGAAACTCTTTGATAATGATTTGTAGGTAATTTTAATTATGGGAGATGATTTTACTAAGTTGGTAATGATTTGTAGGAATGATTCATGATTTATTGCATACTATCAACTTGATAGTATTGTTTGGAAAATTTCTTGAATCAAATTAGGAAAATGAATCCTATGACTTGATAGACATTTACAACTGGGAATTGTTGTTAGTAGCCATGCTAATCTGGTGCTTCTCAGTGATAATATGCGCAATATGTCGTCGGATTGAGGACAAGTACGCCATGAGAGGGTCCTGGAGGCGTGCGGGAGAGAGGGGTGTGAGACATATGGTGTTCCGGGACGGTGAGCACACAAGTTTACCCAGGTTCGAATCCGCCGGCTTTGGACGGATCCTACTCCCGCTAGCAATCTATTAATACGGCAGAGCCGGAATATGGGTTACAAGGGTTTCGCCTATGCGGGTTGAGATTGTAGACTATTGAGGTGTGCCCTAAAGGCTCTCCCTAGGACGGCTTATATAGATATCCGGCCTAGGGTTTACAGGAGAGATCTATCCGGCTAAGACTAAGAGTCAGTTACAGAGTACATCTTGAACTACAAGTAACACTATGGGCCTAAGCCGGTAAGTCTTCTGGGCCTTCCCGTATCCGGATTGGATTCCGTCTTCTCTCCTTGACTGGGTCGCCCGTGAAGCAAAACTCTAACCCGAAGTGGGCCACCTTGGTCAGTGAGGAACTGAGAGGATACCCGGAAAGTATATCCCCAACAGCAGCCCCCGGAGGCCTCCAAGATCCAAAGTCGGATTTATTATCGTCTAGCTTGATCTTCGGCTTGCAGAATCTTGAAGGGTTCCTGAAACTTCACAAAAAAAAATACTATCCGGGTCTGAAAAATAAGTCGGACCTATCAACAGGTTACTCGGATTTTCCAGCTTGATTTCAAACTAAGCCGTAATTTGATTTCTAATGCCACCTGACACAAGTCATGGTCAAGTCACGTCATCTGACAGACATCCTGTCAGCACGACCGTTGGTGGGTCCGTGAATCGCGGAACCGAGTCGCTATTTCAATGCGTGCGTGGAGATCGAGGTGACGCAATCATCGCGTGGGTCCTTCCCAGTTCCTTCCACGACGCATGGCGGTTACACTGTAGCATTTGCACGAATCTTGGCACGGTTAGGTGGATATAAGGGGTTAGGATTTTCTCCTTCTCTTTTCACCTGTTCCCTTGCCCTTTCCTCTCCTCCAAATCTCCCCCGCGCGCACAGAGCTCCTCCGTGTTCCCCCAAAAAACTGCCAGCGCCGCCCATCCTAGGTCACCCGCCCGCCAGAGAAATGGCTTCTTCTTCCTCTTCCGGCTTGGCGGTAGCGGCGGCGACAGAAGCGACGGTGGAGAAGGAAAGCTTCCGCGGGGTCTGGATCCCCTGCGTACTCGACGACGAGAAGCTTCAGAATGTGGAGAAAGAAGGGCTCCTCCGCGTCGGCGACTGGCGGAGCGGCTTCGAGGAAACCGTCCCCAACCTGCGCGCTGGCGAGCGGATCCACTTCGGCACCACCTCGACAGAGGTTTGTCGTTTCCTCCCTCGGAGTTCTTCTCCGAGGTGATTGACCATTACGGCGTTCAACTCCACCATCTTCCTCCCAACTCTCTCCTAGAGATGAGCGCTTACGCTTCTTTGTGTGAGGGCTTTCTCGGCATTAGGCCGAGTTTGACCTTATTCCGGTATTACTTTCATGTCCGGAGAAATTCTATTACTGCCGGTGTTCCTTATATCACCAGTATCATTAGTTTTTCACTTAGACGCGAGCGCGCATATCCCAAAATCCTAGCTAGTGACTCGGTCAAACAGTGGCCAGCCACATTCTTTTATCATAGGGATATTCCAGCTCCCGGCAAAGCTACTGCTTTGCCGGCTTTTGTTGACGGAGCTGCCATGGCCCAACCGTCTTGGGACGAGGCCGCTCCGACTCTCAGTGACGATCTGATCCTCGCTAAGAGGCGGGTCGAATATCTGATCAAACACAAGGGACTGAAGGGATCCGACCTGGTCCAATGCTGGGTGTCACGCCGGATCCAGCCCCTTCAGTACCACGGAGACCGACTGATGCACTCCATCACGTCGTCCAAGAAAGACTCCCTTCGCATCAGTCCCAAAGCCTACACCATGCAGGGCTATATAAGCCAGATCAAGTGGCTGATAAGGGAGCGGATCGAGAGGAGGATCCCGGAGGTTTCTCTGGATATGCATACGGCGGAAAACCCCATAGTGCCGGTAAGCTTCTATCAGTACACCTTTTATGTGTTTCAATCTTTGAGTTATACTACAATACTGATATGTTTTCTTCTTTTCAGCTTGCTAACCTCCTCGAGTCGGAATTTGCTCTGCGCGAAGGATATCCTCCAGAGTTTTCTCAGGAGACAGAAGTGGTACCATTGCCGGACCTTGCGCTCAAGAAGCGCAAAGCTCCAACAGTGGCTGTTGGCACAAAGGAGGTGCCCATCGTGAAGAGGTAACTTTCAATCACAACTTCCGCCTTTGCACTTTACTCGAATTTCCTTCCGAGATGTAATGTTTCCGACTTTACTACATTCTCAGAGCAAAACCGCTCATCAAGGGCAAGGGGAAGGGAACTTCTTCGAAGCCCCTGCGACAGACGAAGCTTACCATAGCTTCTCCTGCCGTGGCTCCTCCGACTCCTGCCCCTCAACCTTCCGCAACGCCGGTGATTTCTTCGGCTACTGCAGAAGATCCGTCTCCTTCAACGGAGCCTGCGATCCTTGAATCGCAAACTGACGTCACCATGGGTGAGTCAGATTTAGATAAGGGTGAACCCTCTTTGGGTAATGATCCCTCGGCAGAAACCTTCGCCGAAAACCTTCTCAGCAATCCAGGACTTGCCAAGTTTGGCCTGTCCCAGAAATCTGCTGAAGAGATCCAACGGCTGGCCAGGCAATGCTTGGAGAAAAGTACCTTATCTGCCGAAGAAAAAGCGCAAGAAGCAGAGGACGTCAACCACTCTAATCTTCTTGAACAAGTGCGTCTTCGCAACGAGAGGATCAGGTCCGGTGAGCTTCCAACCGCTCCAGTGACCCCTCTGACTCTCGTTGAGAAGGTTGCTGTTGAAGTGAACGCGAGTTTGGATAAACTCACTCGCGAACAATATGTAAGTCAGAATTTGCACTCCTGTTTTTCCTTTATTTCATATCATATCCTCTAGCCCCCAAGCATGAAGTAGGATAAATAATCTGGGTTTATGCTTTCTTAGGATGCCAAAGAACGAACTAGTGTAGCCCCTAAGGCTCGTGCTGATATTAGCAAAAATATTAGCCCGAGTCTTTAGTAGCTTTCTGACTTTGGGTATTCTGACTTACAGAAAGTATATTCCTATAACTAGGATTTGTTGAAGAATGTCTGTGATAAGCGGAGAGAGATCAGAGCTCTCCGACTTAAAAATGCTGAGCTGGAAGTTGCCAAGGATGAAGCCGAACGTAAAATTCCGAGACTCAAAACCTTGTCTTTATGTTTTCAGTGTCGATTTTTTTTTGTTGAACTGTTGTTCTTTTTGACTTTACAACACTGGTGAATCAATCCTGTGCCATGATTGAAGAGGCCGAGAACCTCAAGACTTTGGTGGTGCAGAACAAGGAACTTCGCCAAGAGCTAGATCAGCTCAAGGCGGATCATGAAAAGAGCATTGCTCAAATCCTTGAGTCCTCCTCCATGGCTACTGATGAGCGTGATTGCAAGATCACTGCTCAAGATCAAAAAACCTAGGACCTCAATAATGAGTTGTGCAGAGAGAGGGACCTTTCCGAGACGCTCTGGGCTGAACTCCAGAGTCTTCGGGAAGAGAAGACCAAAATTGACGACATCATTTTCGGTACGTTCCATCGATCTGACTTGTCTTTTTTCTTCGACTTCTTTCAATGTCGGATTTCTTTTAACTGCTTTTTGTCTATAGGTCCTCTACACTTGACAGACTCCACCTCCGCTGAGCCCCGCACCCACCGGCTTACCCAAGTCGGTGACCTGCTTCATGACTTCCGCCAATCCCTTGAGGACATTGGCGAAGCTCTCAAGATTCCGGACATGCATAGCATGTCGGATTTTTAGGTGCGGGACAAGGCAAAGGATATGCCGCAACTTGTCCAGGATTGGAACATGTCTTACGTGCAGACTGCGGTGCAAAACGCTCTCACCATGGTCATGAGCCACCATGGAAACATGGAAATATGGCAAGTGACCAGAGGGTACTGCAAAGTAGATGAAGACGGCCAGGAGCAGGACATTCAAGCCATCATGGACTCCTGCGCCGGGTATGGGTGTCACGTGGCTGATTTGACCAGCTACGAGACTCCTTTCTTCACCCGCGTGGACACTCCACCTCCGCCTCCAGAAGATTCAGCAGAAGTTTCCAATGATGGACGCACCATCTCGGATGTGGACATCTCGGAACGATATCAAGGCGGTGTATCCAGCGAGCCGGCAGCTCCTTCCTCTCCTGCATCATAGATTAACAGAAATATTTGTGTTATTCTGAAAAACATGATGGGCCTGTATATATGCAGTACTATAATTTTGCTAGTGCTAAGATGTTGATCTATTCAGCACTTTTGGCTTTAAATTTTTTGTGTGCCTGAAATGTTTTACACAAGCACTTGTATTTTTTCATCTATACTTATCGTTTATCTGGCTTTCCGCCTCGTCCCTTTTGTGAGCCGGCTAAACCTTCTGCTGGAAACTTTGCCGAGCAACGGAGCTCAATCGCTAAACCAGTTTAAACTCGGAAACAAAGCTGGCTTCTAGTACCAACAATTCACTACTCGGAAAATGCCCGCATCCAGCAATCAGACAAATAACTAAAGTAAAGACTAGAAACTTTAGAGTTATACCCGAAGGTAGCAATTTTAGAATCGGAAATCTAAACCAGAACGAACATGAGCATAAAGTACTTTCACGCATTCTGGGATTTTCAACTATGACATGATCGTTCAGAAATAAGATGGAAAAAACTTCTCAAAAAAACTTGAGGCAACCAAAACTTTTATTTCTCTCAGAGCATGTACATATATATGATTACAAAGAAGGAAAAACTAAAAATAAAAGGGACGTAGCTGAGCAATAGTCCATGGTCTATCTAACTCATCTGGATTTGTATTGCCTCTAGCTCTCTTTCTCTTCTTAGTAGCAGGTCTTTCTTTGACTGGCCTCATGTCAGTTAAGTAGTACGAACCATTGTGCAATACTCGACTAACTAAAAAGGGCCCTTCTCATATTGGGGAAAGTTTGTGCTTTCTTTGTTGCACAAGCCGGAGAACCAAATCACCTTTATTGAAAGATCTATTTTGGACTCTCTGGCTATGATACTTGCGTAACTTTTGCTGATAGGCTGTAGATCTCATTTCAACAACGACGCGAACTTCTTCGACTAAGTAGAGATTGTTTTGTCGAGAAATCTTGGCATCCTCTTCAATATACGCGGCCACTCTAGGAAAAGTATGAATTAAATCACTAGGAAGAACTGCTTCTACGCCGTAGACCAAGAAGAAAGGTGTGTATCCGGTTGACCTATTTGGGGTTGTTCTTAAACTCCATATTACAAAGGGTAATTCCTCTGCCCAAGCCCCCGCATCACGTCGTAGTGGTGCTTCGAGTCTCGGTTTTAGGCCTTGTAGGATTAAACCATTTGCTCTTTCGACTTGTCCGTTAGCCTGTGGATGTGCGACTGATGCAATGTCAAGCCGGATATTTTTCTCATTGCAGAATTCAGCCAATTCTCCCTTAGAGAAGTTACTCCCATTATCCGTGATACTGCTATGTGGATAACCATACCGGATTATAACATCCTCGACAAATTTTTTGGCTGTTGCTCCATCACAACTAGTGACAGATTTAGCCTCAATCCATTTGGTGAATTTATCCACCATCACTAAGAGATGAGTAAATCCACTTGGAGCTCGTTTAAATGGTCCTACCATATCAAGCCCCCAGACCGCAAAAGGCCATGTTATAGGTATTGTTCGCAGCTGATCAGCTGGAACATGAGCTTGTTTAGCGTACTTTTGGCAGCCTTTGCACGTCTTGACTAATCGTTCGGCATCTGCCTGAGCTGTAAGCTAGAAAAATCCGTGTCTAAAAGCTTTTGCCACTAAAGATTTGGCTGCATCGTGGTGACCACACTCGCCTTCGTGGATTTCTCTTAAGATTTCCACTCCTTCTTCCGGAGATACGCAGCGCTGAAAACCCCCAGAAATACTCCGTTTATAGAGATCACCTTTGACAATAGTATAGGCTTTTGCTCGTCGGATGATCTGCCGGCTCAGCACCTCGTCTTCGGGTAATTTACCATCTACCAGATAATCTAGGTAGGGTTGAGTCCAGCTAGGAATTACAGCCAGAACTGCTATTAGAGGTGAGTCAGATTTGGTCGGATATTCCTCATCTACTCCCTTTATTGAGGGAACTTTGAGGTGCTCTAAAAAAGCGCCATCCGGGACCTCTTTCCGTGTAGAGCCTATCCGAGATAGTGCAGTGATACATTGCAAATGTATCTATAATTTTCGATGTTCCATGCTTGGTTTTATCCACTTTCTTGTGTTTTGTTCCAACTTTGGAGTACTTTTATTATGATTTCTTGGACTAACCTATTAACAAGAGCCACAGTGCCAGCTGCCTGTTTTCTTTTGTTTTTGGTTTCAGAAAAGTCAGAAAATGAATATTCTCGGAATTGGATGGGACAAAAGCCAAAGTGCCTATTTTTCCGGAAGGGATCAAGTGCCAGAATACGTGACGGAGAAGGGCTGGAGGCCGGCCACACCACCTGGCCGCGCGGCCAGGCCTGGCCCGCGCCAGGGGGTGGTCTGGCCGCCCCCAACACCCCCTCGGTCTCTCCTTCCACCTATAAGTTGCCCTCGGGACGAAAACCCTAGGTACCCGATCAAAAATCCACGAAAGTGTCTGTAGCCGCCGTCGTCTCTGTCCCTAGATCGGGGGGATCTGAAGCTCTTCCCGGCACCCTGCCGGAGAGGGGAATTCACCCTGGAGGCCTTCTTCATCACCATGCAAGCCTCCGGTGTGATGCGTGAGTAGTTCATCCTTTGACTACGGATCCATGTAGTAGCTAGATGGCCGGTTTCTCCTCCTTTGTGCTTTCATGTTTAGATCTTGTGAGCTCCGTTCATGATGAAGATCATCTATTTGTAATTTTTACATGTTGTGTTTGCGGGGATCCGATGGATATTGAGATGCTATTTCAGATTGATTATTGATTCTATCATGTCTTTGTTATTTGAGATCTTGCATGCTTTCCGTTGTCAGTAGCTATCTTGGCCAAGTAGATGCTAGCAACTCCAAGAGTTAGTATTTATGCTCGATAGTGGGTTCATGTCTCTGGTAATCTGGGGAAGTGACAGAAATCTCTAAGGTACTAGATATGCTGTTGCTACTAGGGAGAAAACAACGATCCTTTGTTCATAGAACAATTGTATTGTTTACTTTACACGCAGTTCGTAAAGCAATAATCTGTTGCTTGCAACTTAATACTAGAGGGGGTTCAGATGATAACCTGAAGGTGGATTATTAGTCATAGATGCAGTTGGATGGCGGTCTATGTATTATGTTGTAATGCCCAATCAAGTCTCAAAGGAGTCAAGATGATTAGTATATGCATGTATTGCTTTCTCGGTGTTTGTCAATTGCCCCGCTGTAATTTGTTCACCTAGCATGTTATCTATCTAAGGAGAGCCACCTCTAGTGAACTATGGATCCCGGTCCTTTACTTTACATACAATCTATAAACTGTTTCTGCTTTGTGTTTACTTTCTGCAAACTTTTACTTCTTTCCATTTGATACGTTTAATCCTTTGTTTTCCGCAAAACACGGTGAGATTGACAACCTCATCGCAAGTTGGGGACAAAGTTCTGTGGTTGTGTTGTGCAGGTCTCCACGTTGCTACTAGCACCGGTATTGCGCCCTGCCAAAGCTCAGCTAGTAACACCTTTGCGGTGTTTCCTTGCTCCTACTGGTTCGATTAAACCTTGGTTTCATAACTGAGGGAAACTTGCTGCTGTGCTCATCATACCTTCCTCTTGGGGTTCCCAACAAGCTCTACATCAACACCGCCATCAAGCATTTTTCTGGGCGTCATGCATTGAGCCATCAAGCATTTTTCTGGTGCCGTTGCCGGGGAGTCAAGGACATCTTCACAAGGGGAGTCCCTCATAACCAATCTCTTTACTTTGTTGTTTTTGTTTTTCTTAGTTTTCTTTTTGCTTTGTTTGCTTGTTTTGTTCTTCAAAAAGCCAAAAAAATAGTTTTACTTGTTTTGCTTTCTTATTTCAAAAAACACAAAATAATTAGTTCATATCTTGAGTTTCCACTATGTCTAGCCTTGCTCCAATCACTATGTCACCCGAGGAAATGATTCTCACTTTTAAACAAGGAATTGAGGAAAGTTTTAAGGAAGCTTGTTCTAGAATCTCTGATCTACATGAAAAGACTGAGCCTAAAATGATTCAAGGATTGTTCCTTAGCAGTTTTTACCTTGGGATTGCTCTTTGCTACAGATATGCTTTAGATGCTATTGCGGGAGAAGATTTCCTCCAAAGTAATGAGGATGATGCCATTAATGCTATAAAGAAATTAATCCTCACTTACAACTTGCCTAGCCAAACTGATACTTCTTTCACAAAAATATTTGCTAGGTTGGACACTCTTGAGGCTAGCACTACTAGATTAGAAGGGTGCTATAATACGCTTAGGGAGCAACATGATTATGTTCCAATAAACTCTGAACCATCAAAGTGGTTCCCTACAGTAAAGATTGAGATAAACACTGAAACTTTTCAAGCTCGCTGTGATATCATGTCTGAATTTTGTCTTATGCCCAAAGCTATTTATGAATCTCTGAATCTTTGGGGGCTCGTTGAAGGAGGAAAAGAAATATCTCTCACCAATAATACTACCATATTACCTCTGGGAATAGATGAAGGAGTGTTTACAAAGATCCTTGGGAAAATGATTTCTATTGATTATCTTGTTATTGAATGTGCAGGAAAAGGACAAATTACACTTGGAAGGTCCCTATTAGGACTCCTTGGAGCAATAATAGATGTGGGAAAGGGGACCATGCACCTTTCTTCTCCACCAAACAATCATATTTTCCCCAAGGTTAAGAATAAAAATAAGATAGGTAAGGGCAAGAAAGTTGGTCTTAATGCTTCTTCATTTGAGAACACTTGATTCTTTCTTTGGTTCTTATGCCTAACTTAAAGGCGTTAAAGAAAAGTACTTGTTGGGAGATAACCCAAGAGTTTTAGTTGAGTCTTGGAAGTTATTACCTCTGTAATAACCTCTCCTTATCCTTTTTATTTGCTTTTTGTGCTAAGAGTAACCTCTAATGAGAGTGAAGTAATGATTGGGAAAGTTGCTGTCCCGAAACAGATTTTTGTGCTTCACCATAAAAATTCCTGAGAGAGCTCTGTACGTCGGATTGAGCTGTAATGTTTTGTGCTTCTGCCCTAGGTTGTTAGCTAACTTTAGTTAGTTTAACACTTTTTGATTTGAGCAACAGAAGGTCTTCGAAAAAATTCGCCTTTACCTGCTGGTCTGTTTTAACAAATTTCTGCCATTTTCTGCATTTGCTTCTTCTTAGTTCCTTCTTGAGTTCCTTTGGGGAATTGAGCTTTTTGAGGGAAGTACTACAGTAGCTAGTGTTCTAATGGAAGTTTATTTGGTGTTAGAACTGAACCTTGAGACTTATTTATCTTAAGTGCACAACCTGGTTCCCAAGTGTGACCCCCTTCGCAGACATGCGCTGTCTCTCCTAAACCTGGTTCCCAAGTGTGACCCCCTTCGCAGACATGCGCTGTCTCTCCTAAAAACAAAGTGTCTGCAATTTGAGTATTAGGGGGAACTCCCCGTTTCGGTGAAACAGGGGAAGATCTTGTCACAACATGTTGCCAAACAAGGTTTTACATCATCACATGACCTAACCAAGCCTAAAACAAGAGAGGGATACACCGGGTTACCCCTGTCAGAAGAAAGTCTAGGGGGGTAGACGATCCGAGGCCCGCGGATCAGGGTTCCGCAGGAAGAAGCGCTTCGGGGCATCGGAACACCTCCAAACCATGCATGTGACCCTAGCATGTGTAATGAAGTGTGTTGGCATGCTCAAAACTCCTAAACCTGGTTCCCAAGTGTGACCCCCTTCGCAGACATGCGCTTTCTCTCCTAAAAACAAAGTGTCTGCAATCTGAGTATTAGGGGGAAACTCCCCGTTTCGGTGAAACCGGGGTAGATCTTGTCACAACATGTTGCCAAACATGGTTTTACATCATCACATGACCTAACCAAGCCTAAAACAAGAGAGGGATACACCGGGCTACCCCTGTCAAAAGAAAGTCTAGGGGGTAGACGATCCGAGGCCTGCGGATCATGGTTCCGCAGGAAGAAGCGCTTCGGGGCATCGGAACACCTCCAAACCATGCATGTGACCCTAGCATGTGTAATGAAGTGTGGTGGCATGCTCAAAACTCCTAAACCTGGTTCCCAAGTGTGACCCCATTCGCAGACATGCGCTGTCTCTCCTAAAAACAAAGTGTCTGCAATCTAAGTATTTGGGGGAAACTCCCTGTTTCGGTGAAACAGGGGTAGATCTTGTCACAACATGTTGCCAAACATGGTTTTACATCATCACATGACCTAAACAAGCCTAAAACAAGAGAGGGATACACCGGGCTACCCCTGTCAGAAGAAAGTCTAGGGGGGTAGACGATCTGAGGCCCACGGATCAGGGTTCCGCAGGAAGAAGCGCTTCGGGGTATCAGAACACCTCCAAACCATGCATGCGACCCTAGCATGTGTAATGAAGTGTGGTGGCATGATCAAAACTCCTAAACCTAGTTCCCAAGTGTGAACCCCTTCGCAGACATGCGTTGTCTCTCCTAAAAACAAAGTGTCTGCAATCTTAGTATTAGGGGGAAACTCCCCATTTCGGTGAAACCGGGGTAGATCTTGTCACAACATGTTGCCAAACATGTTTTTACATCATCACATGACCTAAACAAGCCTAAAACAAGAGAGGGATAAACCGAGCTACCCCTGTCAGAAGAAAGTCTAGGGGGTAGACGATCCGAGGCCCGTGGATCAGGGTTCCAAGGGAATAAGCGCTTCGGGGCATCGGAACACCTCCAAACCATGCATGTGACCCTAGAATGTGTAATGAAGTGTGGTGGCATGCTTAAAACTCCTAAACCTGGTTCCCAAGTGTGACCCCCTTCGCAGACATGCGCTGTCTCTCCTAAAAACAAAGTGTCTGCAATCTAAGTATTACGGGGAAACTCCCCATTTCGGTGAAACCGGGGTAGATCTTGTCACAATATGTGGCCAAACATGGTTTTACATCATCACATGACCTAACCAAGCCTAAAACAAGAGAGGGATACACCGGGCTACCCCTGTCAGAAGAAAGTCTAGGGGGTAGATGATCCGAGGCCCGCGGATCAGGGTTCCAAGGGAAGAAGCGCTTCGGGGCATCGGAACACCTCCAAACCATGCCTGTGACCCTAGCATGTGTAATGAAGTGTGTTGGCATGCTCAAAACTCCTAAACCTGGTTCCCAAGTGTGACCACCTTCGCAGACATGCGCTGTCTCTCCTAAAAACAAAGTGTCTGCAATCTGAGTATTAGGGGGAAACTCCCCGTTTCGGTGAAACCGGGGTAGATCTTGTCACAACATGTTCCCAAACATGGTTTTACATCATCACATGACCTAACAAAGCCTAAAACAAGAGAGGGATACACCGGGTTACCCCTGTCAGAAGAAAGTCTAGGGGGGTAGACGATCCGAGGCCCGCGGATCAGGGTTCCGCAGGAAGAAGTGCTTCGGGGCATCGGAACACCTCCAAACCATGCATGTGGCCATAGAATGTGTAATGAAGTGTGGTGGCATGCTCAAAACTCCTAAACCTGGTTCCCAAGTGTGACCCCCTTCGCAGACATGCGCTGTCTCACCTAAAAACAAAGTGTCTGCAATCTGAGTATTAGGGGGAAACTCCCCGTTTCGGTGAAACCGGGGTAGATCTTGTCACGACATGTTGCCAAACATGGTTTTACATCATCACATGACCTAACCAAGCCTAAAACAAGAGAGGGATACACCGGGCTACCCCTGTCAGAAGAAAGTCTAGGGGGTAGATGATCCGAGGCCCGCGGATCAGGGTTCCAAGGGAAGAAGCGCTTCGGGGCATCGGAACACCTCCAAACCATGCATGTGACCCTAGCATGTGTAATGAAGTGTGGTGGCATGCTCAAAACTCCTAAACCTGGTTCCCAAGTGTGACCCCCTTCGCAGACATGCGCTGTCTCTCCTAAAAACAAAGTGTCTGCAATCTGAGTATTAGGGGGAAACTCCCCGTTTCGGTGAAACCGGGGTAGATCTTGTCACAACATGTTGCCAAACATGGTTTTACATCATCACATGACCTAACCAAGCCTAAAACAAGAGAGGGATACACCGGGCTACCCCTGTCAGAAGAAAGTCTAGGGGGGTAGACGATCCGAGGCCCGCGGATCAGGGTTCCAAGGGAAGAAGCGCTTCGGGGCATCGGAACACCTCCAAACCATGCATGTGACCCTAGCATGTGTAATGAAGTGTGGTGGCATGCTCAAAACTCCTAAACCTGGTTCCCAAGTGTGACCCCCTTCGCAGACATGCGCTGTCTCTCCTAAAAACAAAGTGTCTGCAATCTGAGTATTAGGGGGAAACTCCCCGTTTCGGTGAAACCGGGGTAGATCTTGTCACAACATGTTCCCAAACATGGTTTTACATCATCACATGACCTAACCAAGCCTAAAACAAGAGAGGGATACACCGGGCTACCCCTGTCAGAAGAAAGTCTAGGGGGGTAGACGATCCGAGGCCCGCGGATCAGGGTTCCGCAGGAAGAAGCGCTTCGGGGCATCGGAACACCTCCAAACCATGCATGTGACCCTAGCATGTGTAATGAAGTGTGGTGGCATGCTCAAAACTCCTAAACCTGGTTCCCAAGTGTGACCCCCTTCGCAGACATGCGCTGTCTCTCCTAAAAACAAAGTGTCTGCAATCTGAGTATTAGGGGGAAACTCCCCGTTTCGGTGAAACCGGGGTAGATCTTGTCACAACATGTTGCCAAACATGGTTTTACATCATCACATGACCTAACCAAGCCTAAAACAAGAGAGGGATACACCGGGCTACCCCTGTCAGAAGAAAGTCTAGGGGGGTAGACGATCCGAGGCCCGCGGATCAGGGTTCCGCAGGAAGAAGCGCTTCGGGGCATCGGAACACCTCCAAACCATGCATGTGACCCTAGCATGTGTAATGAAGTGTGGTGGCATGCTCAAAACTCCTAAACCTGGTTCCCAAGTGTGACCCCCTTCGCAGACATGCGCTGTCTCACCTAAAAACAAAGTGTCTGCCAATCTGAGTATTAGGGGGAAACTCCTCGTTTCGGTGAAACCGGGGTAGATCTTGTCACAACATGTTGCCAAACATGGTTTTACATCATCACATGACCTAACAAGCCTAAAACAAGAGAGGGATACACCGGGCTACCCCTGTCAGAAGAAAGTCTAGGGGGGTAGACGATCCGAGGCCCGCGGATCAGGGTTCCGCAGGAAGAAGCGCTTCGGGGCATCGGAACACCTCCAAACCATGCATGTGACCCTAGCATGTGTAATGAAGTGTGGTGGCATGCTCAAAACTCCTAAACCTGGTTCCCAAGTGTGACCCCCTTCGCAGACATGCGCTGTCTCTCCTAAAAACAAAGTGTCTACAATCTGAGTATTAGGGGGAAACTCCCCGTTTCGGTGAAACCGGGGTAGATCTTGTCACAACATGTTGCCAAACATGGTTTTACATCATCACATGACCTAAACAAGCCTAAAACAAGAGAGGGATACACCGGGCTACCCCTGTCAGAAGAAAGTCTAGGGGGGTAGACGATCCGAGGCCCGCGGATCAGGGTTCCGCAAGGAAGAAGCGCTTCGGGGCATCGGAACACCTCCAAACCATGCATGTGACCCTAGCATGTGTAATGAAGTGTGGTGGCATGCTCAAAACTCCTAAACCTGGTTCCCAAGTGTGACCCCCTTCGCAGACATGCGCTGTCTCTCCTAAAAACAAAGTGTCTGCAATCTGAGTATTAGGGGGAAACTCCCCGTTTCGGTGAAACCGGGGTAGATCTTGTCACAACATGTTGCCAAACATGGTTTTACATCATCACATGACCTAACCAAGCCTAAAACAAGAGAGGGATACACCGGGCTACCCCTGTCAGAAGAAAGTCTAGGGGGGTAGACGATCCGAGGCCCGCGGATCAGGGTTCCGCAGGAAGAAGCGCTTCGGGGCATCGGAACACCTCCAAACCATGCATGTGACCCTAGCATGTGTAATGAAGTGTGGTGGCATGCTCAAAACTCCTAAACCTGGTTCCCAAGTGTGACCCCCTTCGCAGACATGCGCTGTCTCTCCTAAAAACAAAGTGTCTGCAATCTGAGTATTAGGGGGAAACTCCCCGTTTCGGTGAAACCGGGGTAGATCTTGTCACAACATGTTGCCCAAACATGGTTTTACATCATCACATGACCTAAACAAGCCTAAAACAAGAGAGGGATACACCGGGCTACCCCTGTCAGAAGAAAGTCTAGGGGGGTAGACGATCCGAGGCCCGCGGATCAGGGTTCCGCAAGGAAGAAGCGCTTCGGGGCATCGGAACACCTCCAAACCATGCATGTGACCCTAGAATGTGTAATGAAGTGTGGTGGCATGCTCAAAACTCCTAAACCTGGTTCCCAAGTGTGACCCCCTTCGCAGACATGCGCTGTCTCTCCTAAAAACAAAGTGTCTGCAATCTGAGTATTAGGGGGAAACTCCCGTTTCGGTGAAACCGGGGTAGATCTTGTCACAACATGTTGCCAAACATGGTTTTACATCATCACATGACCTAAACAAGCCTAAAACAAGAGAGGGATACACCGGGCTACCCCTGTCAGAAGAAAGTCTAGGGGGTAGACGATCCGAGGCCCGCGGATCAGGGTTCCAAGGGAAGAAGCGCTTCGGGGCATCGGAACACCTCCAAACCATGCATGTGACCCTAGCATGTGTAATGAAGTGTGGTGGCATGCTCAAAACTCCTAAACCTGGTTCCCAAGTGTGACCCCCTTCGCAGACATGCGCTGTCTCTCCTAAAAACAAAGTGTCTGCAATCTGAGTATTAGGGGGAAACTCCCCGTTTCGGTGAAACCGGGGTAGATCTTGTCACAACATGTTGCCAAACATGGTTTTACATCATCACATGACCTAAACAAGCCTAAAACAAGAGAGGGATACACCGGGCTACCCCTGTCAGAAGAAAGTCTAGGGGGGTAGACGATCCGAGGCCCGCGGATCAGGGTTCCGCAGGAAGAAGCGCTTCGGGGCATCGGAACACCTCCAAACCATGCATGTGACCCTAGCATGTGTAATGAAGTGTGGTGGCATGCTCAAAACTCCTAAACCTGGTTCCCAAGTGTGACCCCCTTCGCAGACATGCGCTGTCTCTCCTAAAAACAAAGTGTCTGCAATCTGAGTATTAGGGGGAAACTCCCCGTTTCGGTGAAACCGGGGTAGATCTTGTCACAACATGTTGCCAAACATGGTTTTACATCATCACATGACCTAACAAGCCTAAAACAAGAGAGGGATACACCGGGCTACCCCTGTCAGAAGAAAGTCTAGGGGGGTAGACGATCCGAGGCCCGCGGATCAGGGTTCCGCAGGAAGAAGCGCTTCGGGGCATCGGAACACCTCCAAACCATGCATGTGACCCTAGCATGTGTAATGAAGTGTGGTGGCATGCTCAAAACTCCTAAACCTGGTTCCCAAGTGTGACCCCCTTCGCAGACATGCGCTGTCTCTCCTAAAAACAAAGTGTCTGCAATCTGAGTATTAGGGGGAAACTCCCCGTTTCGGTGAAACCGGGGTAGATCTTGTCACAACATGTTGCCAAACATGGTTTTACATCATCACATGACCTAACCAAGCCTAAAACAAGAGAGGGATACACCGGGCTACCCCTGTCAGAAGAAAGTCTAGGGGGGTAGACGATCCGAGGCCCGCGGATCAGGGTTCCGCAGGAAGAAGCGCTTCGGGGCATCGGAACACCTCCAAACCATGCATGTGACCCTAGCATGTGTAATGAAGTGTGGTGGCATGCTCAAAACTCCTAAACCTGGTTCCCAAGTGTGACCCCCTTCGCAGACATGCGCTGTCTCTCCTAAAAACAAAGTGTCTGCAATCTGAGTATTAGGGGGAAACTCCCCGTTTCGGTGAAACCGGGGTAGATCTTGTCACAACATGTTGCCAAACATGGTTTTACATCATCACATGACCTAAACAAGCCTAAAACAAGAGAGGGATACACCGGGCTACCCCTGTCAGAAGAAAGTCTAGGGGGGTAGACGATCCGAGGCCCGCGGATCAGGGTTCCGCAGGAAGAAGCGCTTCGGGGCATCGGAACACCTCCAAACCATGCATGTGACCCTAGCATGTGTAATGAAGTGTGGTGGCATGCTCAAAACTCCTAAACCTGGTTCCCAAGTGTGACCCCCTTCGCAGACATGCGCTGTCTCTCCTAAAAACAAAGTGTCTGCAATCTGAGTATTAGGGGGAAACTCCCCGTTTCGGTGAAACCGGGGTAGATCTTGTCACAACATGTTGCCAAACATGGTTTTACATCATCACATGACCTAACCAAGCCTAAAACAAGAGAGGGATACACCGGGCTACCCCTGTCAGAAGAAAGTCTAGGGGGTAGACGATCCGAGGCCCGCGGATCAGGGTTCCGCAGGAAGAAGCGCTTCGGGGCATCGGAACACCTCCAAACCATGCATGTGACCCTAGCATGTGTAATGAAGTGTGGTGGCATGCTCAAAACTCCTAAACCTGGTTCCCAAGTGTGACCCCCTTCGCAGACATGCGCTGTCTCTCCTAAAAACAAAGTGTCTGCAATCTGAGTATTAGGGGGAAACTCCCCGTTTCGGTGAAACCGGGGTAGATCTTGTCACAACATGTTGCCAAACATGGTTTTACATCATCACATGACCTAACCAAGCCTAAAACAAGAGAGGGATACACCGGGCTACCCCTGTCAGAAGAAAGTCTAGGGGGGTAGACGATCCGAGGCCCGCGGATCAGGGTTCCGCAGGAAGAAGCGCTTCGGGGCATCGGAACACCTCCAAACCATGCATGTGACCCTAGCATGTGTAATGAAGTGTGGTGGCATGCTCAAAACTCCTAAACCTGGTTCCCAAGTGTGACCCCCTTCGCAGACATGCGCTGTCTCTCCTAAAAACAAAGTGTCTGCAATCTGAGTATTAGGGGGAAACTCCCCGTTTCGGTGAAACCGGGGTAGATCTTGTCACAACATGTTGCCAAACATGGTTTTACATCATCACATGACCTAACCAAGCCTAAAACAAGAGAGGGATACACCGGGCTACCCCTGTCAGAAGAAAGTCTAGGGGGGTAGACGATCCGAGGCCCGCGGATCAGGGTTCCGCAGGAAGAAGCGCTTCGGGGCATCGGAACACCTCCAAACCATGCATGTGACCCTAGCATGTGTAATGAAGTGTGGTGGCATGCTCAAAACTCCTAAACCTGGTTCCCAAGTGTGACCCCCTTCGCAGACATGCGCTGTCTCTCCTAAAAACAAAGTGTCTGCAATCTGAGTATTAGGGGGAAACTCCCCGTTTCGGTGAAACCGGGGTAGATCTTGTCACAACATGTTGCCAAACATGGTTTTACATCATCACATGACCTAACCAAGCCTAAAACAAGAGAGGGATACACCGGGCTACCCCTGTCAGAAGAAAGTCTAGGGGGGTAGACGATCCGAGGCCCGCGGATCAGGGTTCGCAAGGAAGAAGCGCTTCGGGGCATCGGAACACCTCCAAACCATGCATGTGACCCTAGCATGTGTAATGAAGTGTGGTGGCATGCTCAAAACTCCTAAACCTGGTTCCCAAGTGTGACCCCCTTCGCAGACATGCGCTGTCTCTCCTAAAAACAAAGTGTCTGCAATCTGAGTATTAGGGGGAAACTCCCCGTTTCGGTGAAACCGGGGTAGATCTTGTCACAACATGTTGCCAAACATGGTTTTACATCATCACATGACCTAACAAGCCTAAAACAAGAGAGGGATACACCGGGCTACCCCTGTCAGAAGAAAGTCTAGGGGGGTAGACGATCCGAGGCCCGCGGATCAGGGTTCCGCAGGAAGAAGCGCTTCGGGGCATCGGAACACCTCCAAACCATGCATGTGACCCTAGCATGTGTAATGAAGTGTGGTGGCATGCTCAAAACTCCTAAACCTGGTTCCCAAGTGTGACCCCCTTCGCAGACATGCGCTGTCTCTCCTAAAAACAAAGTGTCTGCAATCTGAGTATTAGGGGGAAACTCCCCGTTTCGGTGAAACCGGGGTAGATCTTGTCACAACATGTTGCCAAACATGGTTTTACATCATCACATGACCTAACCAAGCCTAAAACAAGAGAGGGATACACCGGGCTACCCCTGTCAGAAGAAAGTCTAGGGGGTAGACGATCCGAGGCCCGCGGATCAGGGTTCCGCAGGAAGAAGCGCTTCGGGGCATCGGAACACCTCCAAACCATGCATGTGACCCTAGCATGTGTAATGAAGTGTGGTGGCATGCTCAAAACTCCTAAACCTGGTTCCCAAGTGTGACCCCCTTCGCAGACATGCGCTGTCTCTCCTAAAAACAAAGTGTCTGCAATCTGAGTATTAGGGGGAAACTCCCCGTTTCGGTGAAACCGGGGTAGATCTTGTCACAACATGTTGCCAAACATGGTTTTACATCATCACATGACCTAACCAAGCCTAAAACAAGAGAGGGATACACCGGGCTACCCCTGTCAGAAGAAAGTCTAGGGGGTAGACGATCCGAGGCCCGCGGATCAGGGTTCCGCAGGAAGAAGCGCTTCGGGGCATCGGAACACCTCCAAACCATGCATGTGACCCTAGCATGTGTAATGAAGTGTGGTGGCATGCTCAAAACTCCTAAACCTGGTTCCCAAGTGTGACCCCCTTCGCAGACATGCGCTGTCTCTCCTAAAAACAAAGTGTCTGCAATCTGAGTATTAGGGGGAAACTCCCCGTTTCGGTGAAACCGGGGTAGATCTTGTCACAACATGTTGCCAAACATGGTTTTACATCATCACATGACCTAAACAAGCCTAAAACAAGAGAGGGATACACCGGGCTACCCCTGTCAGAAGAAAGTCTAGGGGGGTAGACGATCCGAGGCCCGCGGATCAGGGTTCCGCAGGAAGAAGCGCTTCGGGGCATCGGAACACCTCCAAACCATGCATGTGACCCTAGCATGTGTAATGAAGTGTGGTGGCATGCTCAAAACTCCTAAACCTGGTTCCCAAGTGTGACCCCCTTCGCAGACATGCGCTGTCTCTCCTAAAAACAAAGTGTCTGCAATCTGAGTATTAGGGGGAAACTCCCCGTTTCGGTGAAACCGGGGTAGATCTTGTCACAACATGTTGCCAAACATGGTTTTACATCATCACATGACCTAACCAAGCCTAAAACAAGAGAGGGATACACCGGGCTACCCCTGTCAGAAGAAAGTCTAGGGGGTAGACGATCCGAGGCCCGCGGATCAGGGTTCCGCAGGAAGAAGCGCTTCGGGGCATCGGAACACCTCCAAACCATGCATGTGACCCTAGCATGTGTAATGAAGTGTGGTGGCATGCTCAAAACTCCTAAACCTGGTTCCCAAGTGTGACCCCCTTCGCAGACATGCGCTGTCTCTCCTAAAAACAAAGTGTCTGCAATCTGAGTATTAGGGGGAAACTCCCCGTTTCGGTGAAACCGGGGTAGATCTTGTCACAACATGTTGCCAAACATGGTTTTACATCATCACATGACCTAAACAAGCCTAAAACAAGAGAGGGATACACCGGGCTACCCCTGTCAGAAGAAAGTCTAGGGGGGTAGACGATCCGAGGCCCGCGGATCAGGGTTCCGCAGGAAGAAGCGCTTCGGGGCATCGGAACACCTCCAAACCATGCATGTGACCCTAGCATGTGTAATGAAGTGTGGTGGCATGCTCAAAACTCCTAAACCTGGTTCCCAAGTGTGACCCCCTTCGCAGACATGCGCTGTCTCTCCTAAAAACAAAGTGTCTGCAATCTGAGTATTAGGGGGAAACTCCCCGTTTCGGTGAAACCGGGGTAGATCTTGTCACAACATGTTGCCAAACATGGTTTTACATCATCACATGACCTAACCAAGCCTAAAACAAGAGAGGGATACACCGGGCTACCCCTGTCAGAAGAAAGTCTAGGGGGGTAGACGATCCGAGGCCCGCGGATCAGGGTTCGCAGGGAAGAAGCGCTTCGGGGCATCGGAACACCTCCAAACCATGCATGTGACCCTAGCATGTGTAATGAAGTGTGGTGGCATGCTCAAAACTCCTAAACCTGGTTCCCAAGTGTGACCCCCTTCGCAGACATGCGCTGTCTCTCCTAAAAACAAAGTGTCTGCAATCTGAGTATTAGGGGGAAACTCCCCGTTTCGGTGAAACCGGGGTAGATCTTGTCACAACATGTTGCCAAACATGGTTTTACATCATCACATGACCTAACCAAGCCTAAAACAAGAGAGGGATACACCGGGCTACCCCTGTCAGAAGAAAGTCTAGGGGGTAGACGATCCGAGGCCCGCGGATCAGGGTTCCGCAGGAAGAAGCGCTTCGGGGCATCGGAACACCTCCAAACCATGCATGTGACCCTAGCATGTGTAATGAAGTGTGGTGGCATGCTCAAAACTCCTAAACCTGGTTCCCAAGTGTGACCCCCTTCGCAGACATGCGCTGTCTCTCCTAAAAACAAAGTGTCTGCAATCTGAGTATTAGGGGGAAACTCCCCGTTTCGGTGAAACCGGGGTAGATCTTGTCACAACATGTTGCCAAACATGGTTTTACATCATCACATGACCTAACCAAGCCTAAAACAAGAGAGGGATACACCGGGCTACCCCTGTCAGAAGAAAGTCTAGGGGGGTAGACGATCCGAGGCCCGCGGATCAGGGTTCCGCAGGAAGAAGCGCTTCGGGGCATCGGAACACCTCCAAACCATGCATGTGACCCTAGCATGTGTAATGAAGTGTGGTGGCATGCTCAAAACTCCTAAACCTGGTTCCCAAGTGTGACCCCCTTCGCAGACATGCGCTGTCTCTCCTAAAAACAAAGTGTCTGCAATCTGAGTATTAGGGGGAAACTCCCCGTTTCGGTGAAACCGGGGTAGATCTTGTCACAACATGTTGCCAAACATGGTTTTACATCATCACATGACCTAACCAAGCCTAAAACAAGAGAGGGATACACCGGGCTACCCCTGTCAGAAGAAAGTCTAGGGGGGTAGACGATCCGAGGCCCGCGGATCAGGGTTCCGCAGGAAGAAGCGCTTCGGGGCATCGGAACACCTCCAAACCATGCATGTGACCCTAGCATGTGTAATGAAGTGTGGTGGCATGCTCAAAACTCCTAAACCTGGTTCCCAAGTGTGACCCCCTTCGCAGACATGCGCTGTCTCTCCTAAAAACAAAGTGTCTGCAATCTGAGTATTAGGGGGAAACTCCCCGTTTCGGTGAAACCGGGGTAGATCTTGTCACAACATGTTGCCAAACATGGTTTTACATCATCACATGACCTAACCAAGCCTAAAACAAGAGAGGGATACACCGGGCTACCCCTGTCAGAAGAAAGTCTAGGGGGGTAGACGATCCGAGGCCCGCGGATCAGGGTTCCGCAGGAAGAAGCGCTTCGGGGCATCGGAACACCTCCAAACCATGCATGTGACCCTAGCATGTGTAATGAAGTGTGGTGGCATGCTCAAAACTCCTAAACCTGGTTCCCAAGTGTGACCCCCTTCGCAGACATGCGCTGTCTCTCCTAAAAACAAAGTGTCTGCAATCTGAGTATTAGGGGGAAACTCCCCGTTTCGGTGAAACCGGGGTAGATCTTGTCACAACATGTTGCCAAACATGGTTTTACATCATCACATGACCTAACCAAGCCTAAAACAAGAGAGGGATACACCGGGCTACCCCTGTCAGAAGAAAGTCTAGGGGGGTAGACGATCCGAGGCCCGCGGATCAGGGTTCCGCAGGAAGAAGCGCTTCGGGGCATCGGAACACCTCCAAACCATGCATGTGACCCTAGCATGTGTAATGAAGTGTGGTGGCATGCTCAAAACTCCTAAACCTGGTTCCCAAGTGTGACCCCCTTCGCAGACATGCGCTGTCTCTCCTAAAAACAAAGTGTCTGCAATCTGAGTATTAGGGGGAAACTCCCCGTTTCGGTGAAACCGGGGTAGATCTTGTCACAACATGTTGCCAAACATGGTTTTACATCATCACATGACCTAACCAAGCCTAAAACAAGAGAGGGATACACCGGGCTACCCCTGTCAGAAGAAAGTCTAGGGGGGTAGACGATCCGAGGCCCGCGGATCAGGGTTCCGCAGGAAGAAGCGCTTCGGGGCATCGGAACACCTCCAAACCATGCATGTGACCCTAGCATGTGTAATGAAGTGTGGTGGCATGCTCAAAACTCCTAAACCTGGTTCCCAAGTGTGACCCCCTTCGCAGACATGCGCTGTCTCTCCTAAAAACAAAGTGTCTGCAATCTGAGTATTAGGGGGAAACTCCCCGTTTCGGTGAAACCGGGGTAGATCTTGTCACAACATGTTGCCAAACATGGTTTTACATCATCACATGACCTAACCAAGCCTAAAACAAGAGAGGGATACACCGGGCTACCCCTGTCAGAAGAAAGTCTAGGGGGGTAGACGATCCGAGGCCCGCGGATCAGGGTTCCGCAAGGAAGAAGCGCTTCGGGGCATCGGAACACCTCCAAACCATGCATGTGACCCTAGCATGTGTAATGAAGTGTGGTGGCATGCTCAAAACTCCTAAACCTGGTTCCCAAGTGTGACCCCCTTCGCAGACATGCGCTGTCTCTCCTAAAAACAAAGTGTCTGCAATCTGAGTATTAGGGGGAAACTCCCCGTTTCGGTGAAACCGGGGTAGATCTTGTCACAACATGTTGCCAAACATGGTTTTACATCATCACATGACCTAACCAAGCCTAAAACAAGAGAGGGATACACCGGGCTACCCCTGTCAGAAGAAAGTCTAGGGGGTAGACGATCCGAGGCCCGCGGATCAGGGTTCCGCAGGAAGAAGCGCTTCGGGGCATCGGAACACCTCCAAACCATGCATGTGACCCTAGCATGTGTAATGAAGTGTGGTGGCATGCTCAAAACTCCTAAACCTGGTTCCCAAGTGTGACCCCCTTCGCAGACATGCGCTGTCTCTCCTAAAAACAAAGTGTCTGCAATCTGAGTATTAGGGGGAAACTCCCCGTTTCGGTGAAACCGGGGTAGATCTTGTCACAACATGTTGCCAAACATGGTTTTACATCATCACATGACCTAACCAAGCCTAAAACAAGAGAGGGATACACCGGGCTACCCCTGTCAGAAGAAAGTCTAGGGGGTAGACGATCCGAGGCCCGCGGATCAGGGTTCCGCAGGAAGAAGCGCTTCGGGGCATCGGAACACCTCCAAACCATGCATGTGACCCTAGCATGTGTAATGAAGTGTGGTGGCATGCTCAAAACTCCTAAACCTGGTTCCCAAGTGTGACCCCCTTCGCAGACATGCGCTGTCTCTCCTAAAAACAAAGTGTCTGCAATCTGAGTATTAGGGGGAAACTCCCCGTTTCGGTGAAACCGGGGTAGATCTTGTCACAACATGTTGCCAAACATGGTTTTACATCATCACATGACCTAACCAAGCCTAAAACAAGAGAGGGATACACCGGGCTACCCCTGTCAGAAGAAAGTCTAGGGGGGTAGACGATCCGAGGCCCGCGGATCAGGGTTCCGCAGGAAGAAGCGCTTCGGGGCATCGGAACACCTCCAAACCATGCATGTGACCCTAGCATGTGTAATGAAGTGTGGTGGCATGCTCAAAACTCCTAAACCTGGTTCCCAAGTGTGACCCCCTTCGCAGACATGCGCTGTCTCTCCTAAAAACAAAGTGTCTGCAATCTGAGTATTAGGGGGAAACTCCCCGTTTCGGTGAAACCGGGGTAGATCTTGTCACAACATGTTGCCAAACATGGTTTTACATCATCACATGACCTAAACAAGCCTAAAACAAGAGAGGGATACACCGGGCTACCCCTGTCAGAAGAAAGTCTAGGGGGGTAGACGATCCGAGGCCCGCGGATCAGGGTTCCGCAGGAAGAAGCGCTTCGGGGCATCGGAACACCTCCAAACCATGCATGTGACCCTAGCATGTGTAATGAAGTGTGGTGGCATGCTCAAAACTCCTAAACCTGGTTCCCAAGTGTGACCCCCTTCGCAGACATGCGCTGTCTCTCCTAAAAACAAAGTGTCTGCAATCTGAGTATTAGGGGGAAACTCCCCGTTTCGGTGAAACCGGGGTAGATCTTGTCACAACATGTTGCCAAACATGGTTTTACATCATCACATGACCTAACCAAGCCTAAAACAAGAGAGGGATACACCGGGCTACCCCTGTCAGAAGAAAGTCTAGGGGGTAGACGATCCGAGGCCCGCGGATCAGGGTTCCGCAGGAAGAAGCGCTTCGGGGCATCGGAACACCTCCAAACCATGCATGTGACCCTAGAATGTGTAATGAAGTGTGGTGGCATGCTCAAAACTCCTAAACCTGGTTCCCAAGTGTGACCCCCTTCGCAGACATGCGCTGTCTCTCCTAAAAACAAAGTGTCTGCAATCTGAGTATTAGGGGGAAACTCCCCGTTTCGGTGAAACCGGGGTAGATCTTGTCACAACATGTTGCCAAACATGGTTTTACATCATCACATGACCTAACCAAGCCTAAAACAAGAGAGGGATACACCGGGCTACCCCTGTCAGAAGAAAGTCTAGGGGGTAGACGATCCGAGGCCCGCGGATCAGGGTTCGCAAGGAAGAAGCGCTTCGGGGCATCGGAACACCTCCAAACCATGCATGTGACCCTAGCATGTGTAATGAAGTGTGGTGGCATGCTCAAAACTCCTAAACCTGGTTCCCAAGTGTGACCCCCTTCGCAGACATGCGCTGTCTCTCCTAAAAACAAAGTGTCTGCAATCTGAGTATTAGGGGGAAACTCCCCGTTTCGGTGAAACCGGGGTAGATCTTGTCACAACATGTTGCCAAACATGGTTTTACATCATCACATGACCTAACCAAGCCTAAAACAAGAGAGGGATACACCGGGCTACCCCTGTCAGAAGAAAGTCTAGGGGGTAGACGATCCGAGGCCCGCGGATCAGGGTTCCGCAGGAAGAAGCGCTTCGGGGCATCGGAACACCTCCAAACCATGCATGTGACCCTAGCATGTGTAATGAAGTGTGGTGGCATGCTCAAAACTCCTAAACCTGGTTCCCAAGTGTGACCCCCTTCGCAGACATGCGCTGTCTCTCCTAAAAACAAAGTGTCTGCAATCTGAGTATTAGGGGGAAACTCCCCGTTTCGGTGAAACCGGGGTAGATCTTGTCACAACATGTTGCCAAACATGGTTTTACATCATCACATGACCTAACCAAGCCTAAAACAAGAGAGGGATACACCGGGCTACCCCTGTCAGAAGAAAGTCTAGGGGGGTAGACGATCCGAGGCCCGCGGATCAGGGTTCCGCAGGAAGAAGCGCTTCGGGGCATCGGAACACCTCCAAACCATGCATGTGACCCTAGCATGTGTAATGAAGTGTGGTGGCATGCTCAAAACTCCTAAACCTGGTTCCCAAGTGTGACCCCCTTCGCAGACATGCGCTGTCTCTCCTAAAAACAAAGTGTCTGCAATCTGAGTATTAGGGGGAAACTCCCCGTTTCGGTGAAACCGGGGTAGATCTTGTCACAACATGTTGCCAAACATGGTTTTACATCATCACATGACCTAACCAAGCCTAAAACAAGAGAGGGATACACCGGGCTACCCCTGTCAGAAGAAAGTCTAGGGGGGTAGACGATCCGAGGCCCGCGGATCAGGGTTCCGCAGGAAGAAGCGCTTCGGGGCATCGGAACACCTCCAAACCATGCATGTGACCCTAGCATGTGTAATGAAGTGTGGTGGCATGCTCAAAACTCCTAAACCTGGTTCCCAAGTGTGACCCCCTTCGCAGACATGCGCTGTCTCTCCTAAAAACAAAGTGTC
Organism: Avena eriantha; assembly: GCA_910589775.1. NCBI lineage: Eukaryota > Viridiplantae > Streptophyta > Magnoliopsida > Poales > Poaceae > Avena > Avena eriantha. The sequence continues at coordinate 76,130 of CAJUXJ010001729.1, forward strand.
TGCAATCTGAGTATTAGGGGGAAACTCCCCGTTTCGGTGAAACCGGGGTAGATCTTGTCACAACATGTTGCCAAACATGGTTTTACATCATCACATGACCTAACCAAGCCTAAAACAAGAGAGGGATACACCGGGCTACCCCTGTCAGAAGAAAGTCTAGGGGGTAGACGATCCGAGGCCCGCGGATCAGGGTTCCGCAGGAAGAAGCGCTTCGGGGCATCGGAACACCTCCAAACCATGCATGTGACCCTAGCATGTGTAATGAAGTGTGGTGGCATGCTCAAAACTCCTAAACCTGGTTCCCAAGTGTGACCCCCTTCGCAGACATGCGCTGTCTCTCCTAAAAACAAAGTGTCTGCAATCTGAGTATTAGGGGGAAACTCCCCGTTTCGGTGAAACCGGGGTAGATCTTGTCACAACATGTTGCCAAACATGGTTTTACATCATCACATGACCTAACCAAGCCTAAAACAAGAGAGGGATACACCGGGCTACCCCTGTCAGAAGAAAGTCTAGGGGGGTAGACGATCCGAGGCCCGCGGATCAGGGTTCCAAGGAAGAAGCGCTTCGGGGCATCGGAACACCTCCAAACCATGCATGTGACCCTAGCATGTGTAATGAAGTGTGGTGGCATGCTCAAAACTCCTAAACCTGGTTCCCAAGTGTGACCCCCTTCGCAGACATGCGCTGTCTCTCCTAAAAACAAAGTGTCTGCAATCTGAGTATTAGGGGGAAACTCCCCGTTTCGGTGAAACCGGGGTAGATCTTGTCACAACATGTTGCCAAACATGGTTTTACATCATCACATGACCTAACCAAGCCTAAAACAAGAGAGGGATACACCGGGCTACCCCTGTCAGAAGAAAGTCTAGGGGGGTAGACGATCCGAGGCCCGCGGATCAGGGTTCCGCAGGAAGAAGCGCTTCGGGGCATCGGAACACCTCCAAACCATGCATGTGACCCTAGCATGTGTAATGAAGTGTGGTGGCATGCTCAAAACTCCTAAACCTGGTTCCCAAGTGTGACCCCCTTCGCAGACATGCGCTGTCTCTCCTAAAAACAAAGTGTCTGCAATCTGAGTATTAGGGGGAAACTCCCCGTTTCGGTGAAACCGGGGTAGATCTTGTCACAACATGTTGCCAAACATGGTTTTACATCATCACATGACCTAACCAAGCCTAAAACAAGAGAGGGATACACCGGGCTACCCCTGTCAGAAGAAAGTCTAGGGGGGTAGACGATCCGAGGCCCGCGGATCAGGGTTCCGCAGGAAGAAGCGCTTCGGGGCATCGGAACACCTCCAAACCATGCATGTGACCCTAGCATGTGTAATGAAGTGTGGTGGCATGCTCAAAACTCCTAAACCTGGTTCCCAAGTGTGACCCCCTTCGCAGACATGCGCTGTCTCTCCTAAAAACAAAGTGTCTGCAATCTGAGTATTAGGGGGAAACTCCCCGTTTCGGTGAAACCGGGGTAGATCTTGTCACAACATGTTGCCAAACATGGTTTTACATCATCACATGACCTAACCAAGCCTAAAACAAGAGAGGGATACACCGGGCTACCCCTGTCAGAAGAAAGTCTAGGGGGGTAGACGATCCGAGGCCCGCGGATCAGGGTTCCGCAGGAAGAAGCGCTTCGGGGCATCGGAACACCTCCAAACCATGCATGTGACCCTAGCATGTGTAATGAAGTGTGGTGGCATGCTCAAAACTCCTAAACCTGGTTCCCAAGTGTGACCCCCTTCGCAGACATGCGCTGTCTCTCCTAAAAACAAAGTGTCTGCAATCTGAGTATTAGGGGGAAACTCCCCGTTTCGGTGAAACCGGGGTAGATCTTGTCACAACATGTTGCCAAACATGGTTTTACATCATCACATGACCTAACCAAGCCTAAAACAAGAGAGGGATACACCGGGCTACCCCTGTCAGAAGAAAGTCTAGGGGGGTAGACGATCCGAGGCCCGCGGATCAGGGTTCCGCAGGAAGAAGCGCTTCGGGGCATCGGAACACCTCCAAACCATGCATGTGACCCTAGCATGTGTAATGAAGTGTGGTGGCATGCTCAAAACTCCTAAACCTGGTTCCCAAGTGTGACCCCCTTCGCAGACATGCGCTGTCTCTCCTAAAAACAAAGTGTCTGCAATCTGAGTATTAGGGGGAAACTCCCCGTTTCGGTGAAACCGGGGTAGATCTTGTCACAACATGTTGCCAAACATGGTTTTACATCATCACATGACCTAACCAAGCCTAAAACAAGAGAGGGATACACCGGGCTACCCCTGTCAGAAGAAAGTCTAGGGGGGTAGACGATCCGAGGCCCGCGGATCAGGGTTCCGCAGGAAGAAGCGCTTCGGGGCATCGGAACACCTCCAAACCATGCATGTGACCCTAGCATGTGTAATGAAGTGTGGTGGCATGCTCAAAACTCCTAAACCTGGTTCCCAAGTGTGACCCCCTTCGCAGACATGCGCTGTCTCTCCTAAAAACAAAGTGTCTGCAATCTGAGTATTAGGGGGAAACTCCCCGTTTCGGTGAAACCGGGGTAGATCTTGTCACAACATGTTGCCAAACATGGTTTTACATCATCACATGACCTAACCAAGCCTAAAACAAGAGAGGGATACACCGGGCTACCCCTGTCAGAAGAAAGTCTAGGGGGGTAGACGATCCGAGGCCCGCGGATCAGGGTTCCAAGGGAAGAAGCGCTTCGGGGCATCGGAACACCTCCAAACCATGCATGTGACCCTAGCATGTGTAATGAAGTGTGGTGGCATGCTCAAAACTCCTAAACCTGGTTCCCAAGTGTGACCCCCTTCGCAGACATGCGCTGTCTCTCCTAAAAACAAAGTGTCTGCAATCTGAGTATTAGGGGGAAACTCCCCGTTTCGGTGAAACCGGGGTAGATCTTGTCACAACATGTTGCCAAACATGGTTTTACATCATCACATGACCTAACCAAGCCTAAAACAAGAGAGGGATACACCGGGCTACCCCTGTCAGAAGAAAGTCTAGGGGGGTAGACGATCCGAGGCCCGCGGATCAGGGTTCCAAGGAAGAAGCGCTTCGGGGCATCGGAACACCTCCAAACCATGCATGTGACCCTAGCATGTGTAATGAAGTGTGGTGGCATGCTCAAAACTCCTAAACCTGGTTCCCAAGTGTGACCCCCTTCGCAGACATGCGCTGTCTCTCCTAAAAACAAAGTGTCTGCAATCTGAGTATTAGGGGGAAACTCCCCGTTTCGGTGAAACCGGGGTAGATCTTGTCACAACATGTTGCCAAACATGGTTTTACATCATCACATGACCTAACCAAGCCTAAAACAAGAGAGGGATACACCGGGCTACCCCTGTCAGAAGAAAGTCTAGGGGGGTAGACGATCCGAGGCCCGCGGATCAGGGTTCCGCAGGAAGAAGCGCTTCGGGGCATCGGAACACCTCCAAACCATGCATGTGACCCTAGCATGTGTAATGAAGTGTGGTGGCATGCTCAAAACTCCTAAACCTGGTTCCCAAGTGTGACCCCCTTCGCAGACATGCGCTGTCTCTCCTAAAAACAAAGTGTCTGCAATCTGAGTATTAGGGGGAAACTCCCCGTTTCGGTGAAACCGGGGTAGATCTTGTCACAACATGTTGCCAAACATGGTTTTACATCATCACATGACCTAACCAAGCCTAAAACAAGAGAGGGATACACCGGGCTACCCCTGTCAGAAGAAAGTCTAGGGGGGTAGACGATCCGAGGCCCGCGGATCAGGGTTCGCAGGAAGAAGCGCTTCGGGGCATCGGAACACCTCCAAACCATGCATGTGACCCTAGCATGTGTAATGAAGTGTGGTGGCATGCTCAAAACTCCTAAACCTGGTTCCCAAGTGTGACCCCCTTCGCAGACATGCGCTGTCTCTCCTAAAAACAAAGTGTCTGCAATCTGAGTATTAGGGGGAAACTCCCCGTTTCGGTGAAACCGGGGTAGATCTTGTCACAACATGTTGCCAAACATGGTTTTACATCATCACATGACCTAACCAAGCCTAAAACAAGAGAGGGATACACCGGGCTACCCCTGTCAGAAGAAAGTCTAGGGGGGTAGACGATCCGAGGCCCGCGGATCAGGGTTCCGCAGGAAGAAGCGCTTCGGGGCATCGGAACACCTCCAAACCATGCATGTGACCCTAGCATGTGTAATGAAGTGTGGTGGCATGCTCAAAACTCCTAAACCTGGTTCCCAAGTGTGACCCCCTTCGCAGACATGCGCTGTCTCTCCTAAAAACAAAGTGTCTGCAATCTGAGTATTAGGGGGAAACTCCCCGTTTCGGTGAAACCGGGGTAGATCTTGTCACAACATGTTGCCAAACATGGTTTTACATCATCACATGACCTAACCAAGCCTAAAACAAGAGAGGGATACACCGGGCTACCCCTGTCAGAAGAAAGTCTAGGGGGTAGACGATCCGAGGCCCGCGGATCAGGGTTCCGCAGGAAGAAGCGCTTCGGGGCATCGGAACACCTCCAAACCATGCATGTGACCCTAGCATGTGTAATGAAGTGTGGTGGCATGCTCAAAACTCCTAAACCTGGTTCCCAAGTGTGACCCCCTTCGCAGACATGCGCTGTCTCTCCTAAAAACAAAGTGTCTGCAATCTGAGTATTAGGGGGAAACTCCCCGTTTCGGTGAAACCGGGGTAGATCTTGTCACAACATGTTGCCAAACATGGTTTTACATCATCACATGACCTAACCAAGCCTAAAACAAGAGAGGGATACACCGGGCTACCCCTGTCAGAAGAAAGTCTAGGGGGTAGACGATCCGAGGCCCGCGGATCAGGGTTCCAAGGGAAGAAGCGCTTCGGGGCATCGGAACACCTCCAAACCATGCATGTGACCCTAGCATGTGTAATGAAGTGTGGTGGCATGCTCAAAACTCCTAAACCTGGTTCCCAAGTGTGACCCCCTTCGCAGACATGCGCTGTCTCTCCTAAAAACAAAGTGTCTGCAATCTGAGTATTAGGGGGAAACTCCCCGTTTCGGTGAAACCGGGGTAGATCTTGTCACAACATGTTGCCAAACATGGTTTTACATCATCACATGACCTAACCAAGCCTAAAACAAGAGAGGGATACACCGGGCTACCCCTGTCAGAAGAAAGTCTAGGGGGGTAGACGATCCGAGGCCCGCGGATCAGGGTTCCGCAGGAAGAAGCGCTTCGGGGCATCGGAACACCTCCAAACCATGCATGTGACCCTAGCATGTGTAATGAAGTGTGGTGGCATGCTCAAAACTCCTAAACCTGGTTCCCAAGTGTGACCCCCTTCGCAGACATGCGCTGTCTCTCCTAAAAACAAAGTGTCTGCAATCTGAGTATTAGGGGGAAACTCCCCGTTTCGGTGAAACCGGGGTAGATCTTGTCACAACATGTTGCCAAACATGGTTTTACATCATCACATGACCTAACCAAGCCTAAAACAAGAGAGGGATACACCGGGCTACCCCTGTCAGAAGAAAGTCTAGGGGGGTAGACGATCCGAGGCCCGCGGATCAGGGTTCCGCAGGAAGAAGCGCTTCGGGGCATCGGAACACCTCCAAACCATGCATGTGACCCTAGCATGTGTAATGAAGTGTGGTGGCATGCTCAAAACTCCTAAACCTGGTTCCCAAGTGTGACCCCCTTCGCAGACATGCGCTGTCTCTCCTAAAAACAAAGTGTCTGCAATCTGAGTATTAGGGGGAAACTCCCCGTTTCGGTGAAACCGGGGTAGATCTTGTCACAACATGTTGCCAAACATGGTTTTACATCATCACATGACCTAACCAAGCCTAAAACAAGAGAGGGATACACCGGGCTACCCCTGTCAGAAGAAAGTCTAGGGGGTAGACGATCCGAGGCCCGCGGATCAGGGTTCCGCAGGAAGAAGCGCTTCGGGGCATCGGAACACCTCCAAACCATGCATGTGACCCTAGCATGTGTAATGAAGTGTGGTGGCATGCTCAAAACTCCTAAACCTGGTTCCCAAGTGTGACCCCCTTCGCAGACATGCGCTGTCTCTCCTAAAAACAAAGTGTCTGCAATCTGAGTATTAGGGGGAAACTCCCCGTTTCGGTGAAACCGGGGTAGATCTTGTCACAACATGTTGCCAAACATGGTTTTACATCATCACATGACCTAACCAAGCCTAAAACAAGAGAGGGATACACCGGGCTACCCCTGTCAGAAGAAAGTCTAGGGGGTAGACGATCCGAGGCCCGCGGATCAGGGTTCCAAGGAAGAAGCGCTTCGGGGCATCGGAACACCTCCAAACCATGCATGTGACCCTAGAATGTGTAATGAAGTGTGGTGGCATGCTCAAAACTCCTAAACCTGGTTCCCAAGTGTGACCCCCTTCGCAGACATGCGCTGTCTCTCCTAAAAACAAAGTGTCTGCAATCTGAGTATTAGGGGGAAACTCCCCGTTTCGGTGAAACCGGGGTAGATCTTGTCACAACATGTTGCCAAACATGGTTTTACATCATCACATGACCTAACCAAGCCTAAAACAAGAGAGGGATACACCGGGCTACCCCTGTCAGAAGAAAGTCTAGGGGGGTAGACGATCCGAGGCCCGCGGATCAGGGTTCGCAGGAAGAAGCGCTTCGGGGCATCGGAACACCTCCAAACCATGCATGTGACCCTAGCATGTGTAATGAAGTGTGGTGGCATGCTCAAAACTCCTAAACCTGGTTCCCAAGTGTGACCCCATTCGCAGACATGCGCTGTCTCTCCTAAAAACAAAGTGTCTGCAATCTAAGTATTAGGGGGAAACTCCCCGTTTCGGTGAAACCGGGGTAGATCTTGTCACAACATGTTGCCAAACATGGTTTTACATCATCACATGACCTAACCAAGCCTAAAACAAGAGAGGGATACACCGGGCTACCCCTGTCAGAAGAAAGTCTAGGGGGGTAGACGATCCGAGGCCCGCGGATCAGGGTTCCGCAGGAAGAAGCGCTTCGGGGCATCGGAACACCTCCAAACCATGCATGTGACCCTAGCATGTGTAATGAAGTGTGGTGGCATGCTCAAAACTCCTAAACCTGGTTCCCAAGTGTGACCCCCTTCGCAGACATGCGCTGTCTCTCCTAAAAACAAAGTGTCTGCAATCTGAGTATTAGGGGGAAACTCCCCGTTTCGGTGAAACCGGGGTAGATCTTGTCACAACATGTTGCCAAACATGGTTTTACATCATCACATGACCTAACCAAGCCTAAAACAAGAGAGGGATACACCGGGCTACCCCTGTCAGAAGAAAGTCTAGGGGGGTAGACGATCCGAGGCCCGCGGATCAGGGTTCCGCAGGAAGAAGCGCTTCGGGGCATCGGAACACCTCCAAACCATGCATGTGACCCTAGCATGTGTAATGAAGTGTGGTGGCATGCTCAAAACTCCTAAACCTGGTTCCCAAGTGTGACCCCCTTCGCAGACATGCGCTGTCTCTCCTAAAAACAAAGTGTCTGCAATCTGAGTATTAGGGGGAAACTCCCCGTTTCGGTGAAACCGGGGTAGATCTTGTCACAACATGTTGCCAAACATGGTTTTACATCATCACATGACCTAACCAAGCCTAAAACAAGAGAGGGATACACCGGGCTACCCCTGTCAGAAGAAAGTCTAGGGGGGTAGACGATCCGAGGCCCGCGGATCAGGGTTCCGCAGGAAGAAGCGCTTCGGGGCATCGGAACACCTCCAAACCATGCATGTGACCCTAGCATGTGTAATGAAGTGTGGTGGCATGCTCAAAACTCCTAAACCTGGTTCCCAAGTGTGACCCCCTTCGCAGACATGCGCTGTCTCTCCTAAAAACAAAGTGTCTGCAATCTGAGTATTAGGGGGAAACTCCCCGTTTCGGTGAAACCGGGGTAGATCTTGTCACAACATGTTGCCAAACATGGTTTTACATCATCACATGACCTAACCAAGCCTAAAACAAGAGAGGGATACACCGGGCTACCCCTGTCAGAAGAAAGTCTAGGGGGGTAGACGATCCGAGGCCCGCGGATCAGGGTTCCAAGGAAGAAGCGCTTCGGGGCATCGGAACACCTCCAAACCATGCATGTGACCCTAGCATGTGTAATGAAGTGTGGTGGCATGCTCAAAACTCCTAAACCTGGTTCCCAAGTGTGACCCCCTTCGCAGACATGCGCTGTCTCTCCTAAAAACAAAGTGTCTGCAATCTGAGTATTAGGGGGAAACTCCCCGTTTCGGTGAAACCGGGGTAGATCTTGTCACAACATGTTGCCAAACATGGTTTTACATCATCACATGACCTAACCAAGCCTAAAACAAGAGAGGGATACACCGGGCTACCCCTGTCAGAAGAAAGTCTAGGGGGGTAGACGATCCGAGGCCCGTGGATCAGGGTTCCAAGGAAGAAGCGCTTCGGGGCATCGGAACACCTCCAAACCATGCATGTGACCCTAGCATGTGTAATGAAGTGTGGTGGCATGCTCAAAACTCCTAAACCTGGTTCCCAAGTGTGACCCCCTTCGCAGACATGCGCTGTCTCTCCTAAAAACAAAGTGTCTGCAATCTGAGTATTAGGGGGAAACTCCCCGTTTCGGTGAAACCGGGGTAGATCTTGTCACAACATGTTGCCAAACATGGTTTTACATCATCACATGACCTAACCAAGCCTAAAACAAGAGAGGGATACACCGGGCTACCCCTGTCAGAAGAAAGTCTAGGGGGGTAGACGATCCGAGGCCCGCGGATCAGGGTTCCGCAGGAAGAAGCGCTTCGGGGCATCGGAACACCTCCAAACCATGCATGTGACCCTAGCATGTGTAATGAAGTGTGGTGGCATGCTCAAAACTCCTAAACCTGGTTCCCAAGTGTGACCCCCTTCGCAGACATGCGCTGTCTCTCCTAAAAACAAAGTGTCTGCAATCTGAGTATTAGGGGGAAACTCCCCGTTTCGGTGAAACCGGGGTAGATCTTGTCACAACATGTTGCCAAACATGGTTTTACATCATCACATGACCTAACCAAGCCTAAAACAAGAGAGGGATACACCGGGCTACCCCTGTCAGAAGAAAGTCTAGGGGGTAGACGATCCGAGGCCCGCGGATCAGGGTTCCGCAGGAAGAAGCGCTTCGGGGCATCGGAACACCTCCAAACCATGCATGTGACCCTAGCATGTGTAATGAAGTGTGGTGGCATGCTCAAAACTCCTAAACCTGGTTCCCAAGTGTGACCCCCTTCGCAGACATGCGCTGTCTCTCCTAAAAACAAAGTGTCTGCAATCTGAGTATTAGGGGGAAACTCCCCGTTTCGGTGAAACCGGGGTAGATCTTGTCACAACATGTTGCCAAACATGGTTTTACATCATCACATGACCTAACCAAGCCTAAAACAAGAGAGGGATACACCGGGCTACCCCTGTCAGAAGAAAGTCTAGGGGGTAGACGATCCGAGGCCCGCGGATCAGGGTTCCGCAGGAAGAAGCGCTTCGGGGCATCGGAACACCTCCAAACCATGCATGTGACCCTAGCATGTGTAATGAAGTGTGGTGGCATGCTCAAAACTCCTAAACCTGGTTCCCAAGTGTGACCCCCTTCGCAGACATGCGCTGTCTCTCCTAAAAACAAAGTGTCTGCAATCTGAGTATTAGGGGGAAACTCCCCGTTTCGGTGAAACCGGGGTAGATCTTGTCACAACATGTTGCCAAACATGGTTTTACATCATCACATGACCTAACCAAGCCTAAAACAAGAGAGGGATACACCGGGCTACCCCTGTCAGAAGAAAGTCTAGGGGGTAGACGATCCGAGGCCCGCGGATCAGGGTTCCGCAGGAAGAAGCGCTTCGGGGCATCGGAACACCTCCAAACCATGCATGTGACCCTAGCATGTGTAATGAAGTGTGGTGGCATGCTCAAAACTCCTAAACCTGGTTCCCAAGTGTGACCCCCTTCGCAGACATGCGCTGTCTCTCCTAAAAACAAAGTGTCTGCAATCTGAGTATTAGGGGGAAACTCCCCGTTTCGGTGAAACCGGGGTAGATCTTGTCACAACATGTTGCCAAACATGGTTTTACATCATCACATGACCTAACCAAGCCTAAAACAAGAGAGGGATACACCGGGCTACCCCTGTCAGAAGAAAGTCTAGGGGGTAGACGATCCGAGGCCCGCGGATCAGGGTTCCGCAGGAAGAAGCGCTTCGGGGCATCGGAACACCTCCAAACCATGCATGTGACCCTAGCATGTGTAATGAAGTGTGGTGGCATGCTCAAAACTCCTAAACCTGGTTCCCAAGTGTGACCCCCTTCGCAGACATGCGCTGTCTCTCCTAAAAACAAAGTGTCTGCAATCTGAGTATTAGGGGGAAACTCCCCGTTTCGGTGAAACCGGGGTAGATCTTGTCACAACATGTTGCCAAACATGGTTTTACATCATCACATGACCTAACCAAGCCTAAAACAAGAGAGGGATACACCGGGCTACCCCTGTCAGAAGAAAGTCTAGGGGGGTAGACGATCCGAGGCCCGCGGATCAGGGTTCCGCAGGAAGAAGCGCTTCGGGGCATCGGAACACCTCCAAACCATGCATGTGACCCTAGCATGTGTAATGAAGTGTGGTGGCATGCTCAAAACTCCTAAACCTGGTTCCCAAGTGTGACCCCCTTCGCAGACATGCGCTGTCTCTCCTAAAAACAAAGTGTCTGCAATCTGAGTATTAGGGGGAAACTCCCCGTTTCGGTGAAACCGGGGTAGATCTTGTCACAACATGTTGCCAAACATGGTTTTACATCATCACATGACCTAACCAAGCCTAAAACAAGAGAGGGATACACCGGGCTACCCCTGTCAGAAGAAAGTCTAGGGGGGTAGACGATCCGAGGCCCGCGGATCAGGGTTCCGCAAGGAAGAAGCGCTTCGGGGCATCGGAACACCTCCAAACCATGCATGTGACCCTAGCATGTGTAATGAAGTGTGGTGGCATGCTCAAAACTCCTAAACCTGGTTCCCAAGTGTGACCCCCTTCGCAGACATGCGCTGTCTCTCCTAAAAACAAAGTGTCTGCAATCTGAGTATTAGGGGGAAACTCCCCGTTTCGGTGAAACCGGGGTAGATCTTGTCACAACATGTTGCCAAACATGGTTTTACATCATCACATGACCTAACCAAGCCTAAAACAAGAGAGGGATACACCGGGCTACCCCTGTCAGAAGAAAGTCTAGGGGGTAGACGATCCGAGGCCCGCGGATCAGGGTTCCAAGGAAGAAGCGCTTCGGGGCATCGGAACACCTCCAAACCATGCATGTGACCCTAGCATGTGTAATGAAGTGTGGTGGCATGCTCAAAACTCCTAAACCTGGTTCCCAAGTGTGACCCCCTTCGCAGACATGCGCTGTCTCTCCTAAAAACAAAGTGTCTGCAATCTGAGTATTAGGGGGAAACTCCCCGTTTCGGTGAAACCGGGGTAGATCTTGTCACAACATGTTGCCAAACATGGTTTTACATCATCACATGACCTAACCAAGCCTAAAACAAGAGAGGGATACACCGGGCTACCCCTGTCAGAAGAAAGTCTAGGGGGTAGACGATCCGAGGCCCGCGGATCAGGGTTCCGCAGGAAGAAGCGCTTCGGGGCATCGGAACACCTCCAAACCATGCATGTGACCCTAGCATGTGTAATGAAGTGTGGTGGCATGCTCAAAACTCCTAAACCTGGTTCCCAAGTGTGACCCCCTTCGCAGACATGCGCTGTCTCTCCTAAAAACAAAGTGTCTGCAATCTAAGTATTAGGGGGAAACTCCCCGTTTCGGTGAAACCGGGGTAGATCTTGTCACAACATGTTGCCAAACATGGTTTTACATCATCACATGACCTAACCAAGCCTAAAACAAGAGAGGGATACACCGGGCTACCCCTGTCAGAAGAAAGTCTAGGGGGTAGACGATCCGAGGCCCGCGGATCAGGGTTCCGCAGGAAGAAGCGCTTCGGGGCATCGGAACACCTCCAAACCATGCATGTGACCCTAGCATGTGTAATGAAGTGTGGTGGCATGCTCAAAACTCCTAAACCTGGTTCCCAAGTGTGACCCCCTTCGCAGACATGCGCTGTCTCTCCTAAAAACAAAGTGTCTGCAATCTGAGTATTAGGGGGAAACTCCCCGTTTCGGTGAAACCGGGGTAGATCTTGTCACAACATGTTGCCAAACATGGTTTTACATCATCACATGACCTAACCAAGCCTAAAACAAGAGAGGGATACACCGGGCTACCCCTGTCAGAAGAAAGTCTAGGGGGGTAGACGATCGAGGCCCGCGGATCAGGGTTCCGCAGGAAGAAGCGCTTCGGGGCATCGGAACACCTCCAAACCATGCATGTGACCCTAGCATGTGTAATGAAGTGTGGTGGCATGCTCAAAACTCCTAAACCTGGTTCCCAAGTGTGACCCCCTTCGCAGACATGCGCTTGTCTCTCCTAAAAACAAAGTGTCTGCAATCTGAGTATTAGGGGGAAACTCCCCGTTTCGGTGAAACCGGGGTAGATCTTGTCACAACATGTTGCCAAACATGGTTTTACATCATCACATGACCTAACCAAGCCTAAAACAAGAGAGGGATACACCGGGCTACCCCTGTCAGAAGAAAGTCTAGGGGGGTAGACGATCCGAGGCCCGCGGATCAGGGTTCCGCAGGAAGAAGCGCTTCGGGGCATCGGAACACCTCCAAACCATGCATGTGACCCTAGCATGTGTAATGAAGTGTGGTGGCATGCTCAAAACTCCTAAACCTGGTTCCCAAGTGTGACCCCCTTCGCAGACATGCGCTGTCTCTCCTAAAAACAAAGTGTCTGCAATCTGAGTATTAGGGGGAAACTCCCCGTTTCGGTGAAACCGGGGTAGATCTTGTCACAACATGTTGCCAAACATGGTTTTACATCATCACATGACCTAACCAAGCCTAAAACAAGAGAGGGATACACCGGGCTACCCCTGTCAGAAGAAAGTCTAGGGGGTAGACGATCCGAGGCCCGCGGATCAGGGTTCCGCAGGAAGAAGCGCTTCGGGGCATCGGAACACCTCCAAACCATGCATGTGACCCTAGCATGTGTAATGAAGTGTGGTGGCATGCTCAAAACTCCTAAACCTGGTTCCCAAGTGTGACCCCCTTCGCAGACATGCGCTGTCTCTCCTAAAAACAAAGTGTCTGCAATCTGAGTATTAGGGGGAAACTCCCCGTTTCGGTGAAACCGGGGTAGATCTTGTCACAACATGTTGCCAAACATGGTTTTACATCATCACATGACCTAACCAAGCCTAAAACAAGAGAGGGATACACCGGGCTACCCCTGTCAGAAGAAAGTCTAGGGGGTAGACGATCCGAGGCCCGCGGATCAGGGTTCGCAAGGAAGAAGCGCTTCGGGCATCGGAACACCTCCAAACCATGCATGTGACCCTAGCATGTGTAATGAAGTGTGGTGGCATGCTCAAAACTCCTAAACCTGGTTCCCAAGTGTGACCCCCTTCGCAGACATGCGCTGTCTCTCCTAAAAACAAAGTGTCTGCAATCTGAGTATTAGGGGGAAACTCCCCGTTTCGGTGAAACCGGGGTAGATCTTGTCACAACATGTTGCCAAACATGGTTTTACATCATCACATGACCTAACCAAGCCTAAAACAAGAGAGGGATACACCGGGCTACCCCTGTCAGAAGAAAGTCTAGGGGGGTAGACGATCCGAGGCCCGCGGATCAGGGTTCCGCAGGAAGAAGCGCTTCGGGGCATCGGAACACCTCCAAACCATGCATGTGACCCTAGCATGTGTAATGAAGTGTGGTGGCATGCTCAAAACTCCTAAACCTGGTTCCCAAGTGTGACCCCCTTCGCAGACATGCGCTGTCTCTCCTAAAAACAAAGTGTCTGCAATCTGAGTATTAGGGGGAAACTCCCCGTTTCGGTGAAACCGGGGTAGATCTTGTCACAACATGTTGCCAAACATGGTTTTACATCATCACATGACCTAACCAAGCCTAAAACAAGAGAGGGATACACCGGGCTACCCCTGTCAGAAGAAAGTCTAGGGGGTAGACGATCCGAGGCCCGCGGATCAGGGTTCCAAGGAAGAAGCGCTTCGGGGCATCGGAACACCTCCAAACCATGCATGTGACCCTAGCATGTGTAATGAAGTGTGGTGGCATGCTCAAAACTCCTAAACCTGGTTCCCAAGTGTGACCCCCTTCGCAGACATGCGCTGTCTCTCCTAAAAACAAAGTGTCTGCAATCTGAGTATTAGGGGGAAACTCCCCGTTTCGGTGAAACCGGGGTAGATCTTGTCACAACATGTTGCCAAACATGGTTTTACATCATCACATGACCTAACCAAGCCTAAAACAAGAGAGGGATACACCGGGCTACCCCTGTCAGAAGAAAGTCTAGGGGGGTAGACGATCCGAGGCCCGCGGATCAGGGTTCCGCAGGAAGAAGCGCTTCGGGGCATCGGAACACCTCCAAACCATGCATGTGACCCTAGCATGTGTAATGAAGTGTGGTGGCATGCTCAAAACTCCTAAACCTGGTTCCCAAGTGTGACCCCCTTCGCAGACATGCGCTGTCTCTCCTAAAAACAAAGTGTCTGCAATCTGAGTATTAGGGGGAAACTCCCCGTTTCGGTGAAACCGGGGTAGATCTTGTCACAACATGTTGCCAAACATGGTTTTACATCATCACATGACCTAACCAAGCCTAAAACAAGAGAGGGATACACCGGGCTACCCCTGTCAGAAGAAAGTCTAGGGGGGTAGACGATCCGAGGCCCGCGGATCAGGGTTCCGCAGGAAGAAGCGCTTCGGGGCATCGGAACACCTCCAAACCATGCATGTGACCCTAGCATGTGTAATGAAGTGTGGTGGCATGCTCAAAACTCCTAAACCTGGTTCCCAAGTGTGACCCCCTTCGCAGACATGCGCTGTCCTCTCCTAAAAACAAAAGTGTCTGCATCTGTAGTATTAGGGGGAAACTCCCCGTTCGGTGAAACCGGGGGTAGATCTTGTCACAACATGTTGCAACATGTTTTTACATCATCACATGACCTAACCAAGCTCTAAAAAAGAGAGGATACACCGGGCTACCATGTCAGAAGAAGTCTAGGGGGGTGTGTAGACGATGAGGCCCGGGATCAGGGTTCCGCGGAAGAAGCGCTTCGGTGGCATACGGAACAACCCCAAACCATGCATGTGACCTAGCAGGTG
>CAJUXJ010001730.1:0-42833 GCA_910589775.1 Avena eriantha
TAGGTGCTTTGCACGGGTAGTACACATATGTTTATATGTGGGCGATGATGGTCATGTTATTGCATATTCTATGAACTTTGGATATTGGTGGCATAGTGGGATGAAGCGGCCCGGACCAATCTTACATGCCATCGTACATGAGACCGGTTCCACGACTGACATGCAACTAGTTTTGCATAAGTGGCTAGCGGGTGTCTGTCTCTCCTACTATAGTCAATATCTGATTTACAACGAGTTGCTAATAACTTGGTTATCCTCGTTGTGGTTCATGTTCGTAGGTAAGACCGGTTCTATCTCCGAAAGCCCTAAGCCACGTAAAACTTGCAATTGATAAATTAGAGGCGTCTAGTTTAGATCGTTGCTGGGCTAGTGTCTTGATATGGTATTGTTGTAAGTAGATGTATGATAGATACTCTTACAACTCACTTAACAGTGTAAATTCCATAGACCTTGGTCTTACACACAAAGGAATGATAAAGATCATACCACGATGCAAATGATAGAGATCAAATTATGGACCATATCACCTCACTTCACACATTAGATGTTAGCATCTTATATTGCTAGTTTGGCGCTTTTGGTAGCAGTTATAAGATGATCCCCTCATTTAGATATCAAGATAAAATGTGTTCTTCCTTAAGTATGCACGTTTTGTGAATCGTGTTTTGAGGCATCACATGATGATCGGGTGTTCTCGACTCTACGCTCTTCATACAAAGGGTGTAAGACAGTTTTACACACGCGAATACTAAGGCTTCTTACTTGACGAGGCCTAGCATGTACATACATGGCCTCGGAATCACGGACCGAAAGGTTAAGCATGAGTCATATAGTTGATATGATGCCCATATAGATGATCGCATTTGAAGCTACACCGACTCACGTGATGATCGGACTTGGTGTAGTGGATTTGGTTCATGTAATCACCAAAAGGACACGAGGGATGTCGTTTTTGAGTGGGAGTTCATTAGTAATTTGGATTAGTTGAACTCAATCTATCATAAACTTAGGCTTTTACAAATTATGTTGTAGATGGCACCACCTGCTTTTAATTTAGATGTGTTCATGGAGAAAGAGAAGCTTGCTGCGAATGGTAGCAACTTCACCAACTGGGCTATGAATTTGAGGATTCTCCTCATTGATGCACCAAAGCAATATGTGCTAGAGGCGCCGCTAGGCCCCCTACCAGCTCCTGATGCCCCTGACGAGGAAAAAAACGTCTATATAACTCGTCAGGAGGACCCCAACCTAGTTCATTGCGGCATACTGTATGGGCTAGAGCCAGAACTTCGAAAACGTTTCGAAAATGGAAATGCCTTTGATACCATGGGAGAATTGAAAATGATTTTCGATACCCATGCTGCCGTAGAGAGTTATAATGCTTCTGAAAAGTTCTTTAGCTACATGATGGAAGAGAACAGCTCCGTTAGTGAGCACGTACTCAAAATTTCTGGGTACGCCGATAAGCTTGTGTCCTTGGGAATAACGAGTCCCAATGACTTAGGCATACATCGTGTTCTCCAATCTCTGCCACCTAGCTACAAGAGCTTCGTGATGAACTATAATATGCAGGGCATGAAGAAGTCTCTTCCCAAGCTTCTGTCAATGCTTAAGACTGTAGAAGTGGAGATTAGGAAAGAACATCAAGTGTTGATGATCAATAAGACCATCGGTTTCAAGAAGGACAAGAAAGGCAAGCAGAAGGGAAAGAAGGGCGGCAAATCTATTGCCGCGCCTGAAAAGAAACCCCGAGCTGGCCCTATGTCTGACACCGAGTGCTACTATTGCAAGGGGACTGGCCATTGGAAGCGCAACGTGCCCCAAGTATTTGGCGGACAAGAAGGCCGGCAAGGCAAACAAAGGTATATGTGATATACATGTTATTGATGTGTACTTGACTAGTACTCGCAGTAGCACCTGGGTATTTGATACGGGATCGGTTGCTAATATATGTAACTCGGTTAGGGGCTGCGGAACAAGCGACAACTAGCAAGGGATGAGGGCACGATGCGGGTCGGCAATGGATCAAGAGTTGATGTGATCGCCGTTGGAACGCTGCCTCTCCATATGCCATCGAGATTAGTTATAAACCTAAAGAATTTTATTTGGTGCCTGTACTGAGCATGAACATTGTATCCGGATCGTGTTTGATGTAAAGTGGTTATTCGTTTAAGTCTGAAAACAATGGTTGTTCGATTTATATGAATGATATCTTTTATGGTCATGCACCTGTGTTGAATGGTTTATTTCTGTTGGATCTCGATAGTAGTATTACGCATATTCATAATGTTGATGCTAAAAGGATTAAACTTGATAATGATATATCTGCATATATATGGCACTGCCGTCTAAGTCATATTGGCGTGAAACGCGTGAAGAAACTCCATTCTGATGGACTTTTGGAATCACTTGATTTTGAATCATTTGATACATGTGAGCCATGCCTTATGGGAAAGATGACTAGAACGCCGTTTTCCGGTTCAATGGAACGGGCGACAGATTTATTGGAAATCATACATACTGATGTGTGTGGACCAATGAGTGTGTCGGCTGCGAGGTGGATATCGTTATTTAGTTACTTTCAGGGATGACTTGAGTAGATACGGGTATATCTATTTGATGAAACATAAGTATGAAACCTTTGCAAAGTTCAAAGAATTTCAGAATGAAGTGGAAAATCATCGTAACAGAAAGATCAAATTTCTGCGGTCCGACCATGGAGGAGAGTATCTTAGTTACTGAGTTTAGCACACATATGAAAGACTGTGGAATAGTTTCACAACTCACGCCTGCCGGAACACCACAACGTAATGGTGTGTCAAAACGTCGTAATCGTACTTTATTGGATATGGTTTCGATCTATGATGTCTCTGACTGACTTGCCACTGTCATTTTGGGGTTATGCACTGGAAACCGCTACATTCACATTAAATAGGGCACCATCTAAATCCGTTGAAAATACACCGTATGAATTATGGTTTGGTAACAAACCTAAGCTGTCATTTCTTAAAGTTTGGGGATGCGATGTTTATGTGAAGAAACTTCAACCGGATAAACTCGAACCCAAAGCGGAAAAATGCGTCTTCATAGGATACCCTAAGGAAACGATTGGGTATACCTTCTATCACAGATCCGAGGGCAAGGTCTTTGTTGCTAAGAATGGATCCTTTCTTGAGAAGGAGTTTCTCGCGAAAGGTGTGAGTAGTCGGAAGGTAGAACTCGAAGAGCTTATTGAACCTTCTCTTCATGAAATTGCGAGTAGCGCAGCACCGGAAGTTGTTTCGGAGTTGACTTCACCTAATGAAGAGACAACTAATGATATTGATCATGAAACTCCGAAAGAGGACACTACCGAACCTCGCAGGTCAAGCAGGACACGTGCAGCTCCTGAACTGTACGTCAATCCTGTTATGAATTTCATGATTGATGAAATAGATGACCCTGCGACGTATGAAGAAGCGATGATGAGCCCTGATTCCAACAAATGGCTAGAAGCCATGAAATCCGAGATGGAATCCATGTACGAAAACCAGGTTTGGACCTTGGTGGACTTACCTCACGATCGAAAGGCCGTTGAGAATAAATGGATTTTCAAAAGAAAAACTGATGTTGATGGTAATGTAAGCATCTATAAGGCTCGAATTGTCGCAAAGGGGTTTCGAAAAATTCAAGGAGTTGACTATGATGAGACATTCTCTCCCGTAGAGATGCTTAAGTCGGTTAGGATTATGTTAGCAATTGCTGCATATTTCGATTATGAAATAGTGCAGATGGATGTCAAAACTGTGTTCCTCAATGGTAATGTTGAAGAAGAGTTTTATATGATACAACCGAAGGGTTTTGTCGATCCTAAGGATGCTGATAAGGTGTGCAAACTTCAGCGATCCATCTATGGACTGAAGCAAGCATCCCGGAGTTGGAATCTCCGCTTTGATGAGGTGATCAAAGAGTTTGGATTTGTCCAAACTTATGGAGAGGCTTGTATTTACAAGAAAGTGAGTGGGAGCAATGTGGCATTTATGATATTATATGTGGATGACATATT
The DNA here is from genome assembly GCA_910589775.1 of Avena eriantha. Taxonomy (NCBI): domain Eukaryota; kingdom Viridiplantae; phylum Streptophyta; class Magnoliopsida; order Poales; family Poaceae; genus Avena; species Avena eriantha. The sequence goes on from CAJUXJ010001730.1 coordinate 4,046, forward strand.
ATTGATTGGAAATGATATAGATCTTTTAAACAGTGTTAAAAGTTATCTAAACAGCAAATTTTCGATGAAGGACCTTGGTGAAGCTTCATATATATTAGGCATTAAAATCTATAGAGATAGATCAAGATGCCTAATTGGGCTATCGCAGAGTACATTACCTTGATAAGATATTAAATAAGTTTAATATGGGCGGAAGTAAGAAGGGGTACTTACCTATGCTGCAAGGCAAGACATTGAGTAAGACTCAAAGTCCGGCTACGGCGGAACAAAGAGAGATAATGGATAAGATCCCCTATGCCTCAGCCATAGGCTCTATAATGTATGCCATGCTATGTACAAGACCGGATGTGGCACATGCTATTAGTTTGACTAGTAGGTACCAATCTGATCCAGGTTCGAAACACTGGATAGCGGTCAAGAATATCCTTAAGTACTTGAGAAGAACTAAGGATATGTTTCTTGTATACGGAGGTGAAGAAGAGCTAGTCACTAAGTGTTATGTCGAGGCTAGCTTTGACACTGATCCGGATGACTCTAAGTCTCAATCCGGATACGTATTTCTCTTGAACGGAGCAGCAGTTAGCTGGAGGAGCTCCAAACAACGTGTGGTGGCTTGATCAACGACAGAGGCGGAATATGTTGCTGCTTCAGAAGCGGCACAGGAAGCGGTTTGGATGAAGGAGGTCATAACTGAACTAGGTGTGGTTCGTAGTGCGTTGGACCCAATGGTCATCTATTGTGACAACAATGGAGCCATAGCCCATGCCAAGGAACCAAGGTCTCACAAGAATTCCAAGCATCTTAAGCGCCGGTTTCACTCCATCCGCGAGCATGTGAAGGATGGAGATATAAAGATTTGTAAAGTGCACACGGACCTGAATGTAGCAGATCCATTGACTAAAGTACTCCCTGGGGCAAAACATGATAAACACCAGAACTCCATGGGTGTTAGATTTATCACTATGTAAACTAGATTATTGTCTCTAGTGCGAGTGGGAGACTGAAGGAAATATGCCCTGAGAGGCAATAATAAAGTTGTTATTATGTATTCCTTGTATATGATAGATGTTTATTTTGCATGCTATAATTGTATTGATAGGAAACATCAATACATGTGTGTTTAATAAACAAAAAGGGTTCCTAGTTATGCCTCTCTTATAGACTAGCTTGTTGATTAACAAGATGATCAAAGTTTCCTGATCATGGACATTGGATGTTGTTAATAAAAGGTCACAGCATTTGTGAAATGATGTGATGAACATTCATCCGAAGTATAGCATTACGATCAAGTCATTATGTTTATATTGCTATAACATCATACAAAGTAGTCTTAGTCCTTAGACCATGAGATCATGTTAATTGCTAACATCGGAAGAGTATCTTGATAACATCAAACGTCACACCGTAATAGGGTGACCATAAATGTGGGTTCAGTGCTATGAAGGTGTTATGTTGAGGCACATGGATCAAGAGTGGAATTTGTCAATCCTGATGACGGATAGATATACCTGGGCCCTCTCGGTGATATCACATTAAGATAGCTTGCAAGCAAGTGATGTGATCACTAGAATGTTATCTCACGGGAACGAGAAAAGAGTGCATGTTAGTAACGAGATCAAACTAGGTATTTGGATATCGATGATCGAATCTCGGACATGTATTATATCATGAGACAAAGGGATTAAATTGCTAACGTTAAAGGTTCTCAAGATCACAAAAGTCATCGTTGAATATGCAGGAGTCAGTATGGATCTCCAGGTCCCGCTTCTGATTATTGATCTGAGAGGAGTCTCAATCATGTCTGTATTATTTGTGAACCGTAGGGTGACACACTTAAGGGTTGCCGGACACCATTTAGGAGCACATATGTTCCAGACAAAAGGTTTACAAAGCGCAGGAAATGTTTCGATAGAAACAGGAATTGTTTCAATAGAAACCAGAATTGTTTCGGGTGAAATTGCAGAAAGTGGTTTTGCATGTGATATTGAAATGTTGCAAGGGGTTTTATGTGAATGTTTGTTAATTAAAGTAATTAACAAAATTCTGAATAAAATAAATAAAAGAGTTTTATTAATTGAGACTTGCATTTAATTTGGTGGAAATTAAATACATGTGAGTGGGATTTTGGGTGGAGGCCATGTTTATGTGAGTGGAGGTTCACCACATGAATGAAGGAGGGGAGGAGTCCCCCCCTCATGCGCCGGGTATGGGAGGGGAGGGGTCGCCCTCCCTCCTATATAAAGCCCCCCTCTCCCCTCTCACAAATCACACCTCCTCGTGAAGGATCTGTCTCCCCCTCTAGATATTCCCCCATGGTCTCGGATTAGCGAGATACATGTTCACAGGTGGCCTTGCGTCTGGAAGGAGTTGCTGCTTCTGCTGATTCGCTGGAGCGAGGAGGTGGAGGTTGTCCGGTGGCTTGAACGTATGTGCAAGGACGGATGCGCTGTTGATTTGCGGCCCTAGGACTTCCACACGATCTTGAAATCGGCAAGCGTACGACTACATCAACCACGTGTTCCTACTCGTTAACAAAACTCCTTGTCTTCGATGGTAAGTTCTCCATGGATGTATGTCCACCCCTTTCTCTGTATCTAGTAGATAGATCTTGGCGTATAGTTCTCATTGTAGGAAATTTTTTGTTTTCTATGCTGCGGACCCAACAGTGGTATCCGAGCCTGATCTATGCATAGGTGCTTTGCACGGGTAGTACACATATGTTTATATGTGGGCGATGATGATCATGTTATTGCATCTTCTATGAACTTTGGATATTGGTGGCATAGTGGGATGAAGCGGCCCGGACCAACCTTACATGCCATCGTACATGAGACCGGTTCCACGACTGACATGCAACTAGTTTTGCATAAGTGGCTAGCGGGTGTCTGTCTCTCCTACTATAGTCAATATCTGATTTACAACGAGTTGCTAATAACTTGGTTATCCTCGTTGTGGTTCATGTTCGTAGGTAAGACCGGTTCTATCTCTGAAAGCCCTAAGCCACGTAAAACTTGCAATTGATAAATTAGAGGCGTCTAGTTTAGATCGTTGCTGGGCTAGTGTCTTGATATGGTATTGTTGTAAGTAGATGTATGATAGATACTCTTACAACTCACTTAACATGTAAATTCCATAGACCTTGGTCTTACACACAAAGGAATGATAAAGATCATACCACGATGCAAATGATAGAGATCAAATTTATGGACCATATCACCTCACTTCACACATTAGATATTAGCATCTTATATTGCTAGTTTGGCGCTTTTGGTAGCATTATAAGATGATCCCTCATTTAGATATCAAGATAAAATGTGTTCTTCCTTAAGTATGCACCGTTTTGTGAATCGTGTTTTGAGGCATCACATGATGATCGGGTGTTCTCGACTCTACGCTCTCATACAAAAGGTGTAAGACAGTTTTACACACGCGAATACTAGGGCGCTTACTTGACGAGCCTAGCATGTACATACATGGCCTCGGAACACGGACCGAAAGGTTAAGCATGAGTCATATATTTGATATGATGCCCATATAGATGATCGCATTTGAAGCTACACCGACTCACGTGATGATCGGACTTGGTGTAGTGGATTTGGTTCATGTAATAACCAAAAGGACACGATGGATGTCGTTTTTGAGTGGGAGTTCATTAGTAATTTGGATTAGTTGAACTCAATCTATCATAAACTTAGGCTTTTACAAATTATGTTGTAGATGGCACCACCTGCTTTTAATTTAGATGTGTTCATGGAGAAAGAGAAGCTTGCTGCGAATGGTAGCAACTTCACCAACTGGGCTATGAATTTGAGGATTCTCCTCATTGATGCACCAAAGCAATATGTGCTAGAGGCGCCGCTAGGCCCCCTACCAGCTCCTGATGCCCCTGACGAGGAAAAAAACGTCTATATAACTCGTCAGGAGGACCACAACCTAGTTCATTGCGGCATACTGTATGGGCTAGAGCCAGAACTTCGAAAACGTTTCGAAAATGGAAATGCCTTTGAGACCATGGGAGAATTGAAAATGATTTTCGATACCCATGCTGCCGTAGAGAGTTATAATGCTTCTGAAAAGTTCTTTAGCTACATGATGGAAGAGAACAGCTCCGTTAGTGAGCACGTACTCAAAATTTCTGGGTACGCCGATAAGCTTGTGTCCTTGGGAATAACGAGTCCCAATGACTTAGGCATACATCATGTTCTCCAATCTCTGCCACCTAGCTACAAGAGCTTCGTGATGAACTATAATATGCAGGGCATGAAGAAGTCTCTTCCCAAGCTTCTGTCAATGCTTAAGACTGTAGAAGTGGAGATTAGGAAAGAACATCAAGTGTTGATGATCAATAAGACCATCGGTTTCAAGAAGGACAAGAAAGGCAAGCAGAAGGGAAAGAAGGGCGGCAAATCTATTGCCGCGCCTGAAAAGAAACCCCGAGCTGGCCCTATGTCTGACACCGAGTGCTACTATTGCAAGGGGACTGGCCATTGGAAGCGCAACTGGCCCAAGTATTTGGCGGACAAGAAGGCCGGCAAGGCAAACAAAGGTATATGTGATATACATGTTATTGATGTGTACTTGACTAGTACTCGCAGTAGCACCTGGGTATTTGATACGGGATCGGTTGCTAATATATGTAACTCGGTTAGGGGCTGCGGAACAAGCGACAACTAGCAAGGGATGAGGGCACGATGCGGGTCGGCAATGGATCAAGAGTTGATGTGATCGCCGTCGGAACGCTGCCTCTCCATATGCCATCGGGATTAGTTATAAACCTAAAGAGTCGTTTGTTATAAACCTAAAGAGTTGATGCAAAGTGGTTATTTGTTTAAGTCTGAAAACAATGGTTGTTCGGTTTATATGAATGATATCTTTTATGGTCATGCACGTGTGTTGAATGGTTTATTTCTGTTGGATCTCGATAGTAGTATTACGCATATTCATAATGTTCATGCTAAAAGGATTAAACTTGATAATGATATATCTGCATATATATGGCACTGCCGTCTAAGTCATATTGGCGTTAAACGCGTGAAGAAACTCCATTCTGATGGACTTTTGGAATCACTTGATTTTGAATCATTTGATACATGTGAGCCATGCCTTATGGGAAAGATGACTAGAACGCCGTTTCCCGGTTCAATGGAACGGGCGACAGATTTATTGGAAATCATACATACTGATGTGTGTGGACCAATGAGTGTGTCGGCGCGAGGTGGATATCGTTATTTAGTTACTTTCAGGGATGACTTGAGTAGATACGGGTATATCTATTTGATGAAACATAAGTATGAAACCTTTGCAAAGTTCAAAGAATTTCAGAATGAAGTGGAAAATCATCGTAACAGAAAGATCAAATTTCTGCGGTCCGACCATGGAGGAGAGTATCTTAGTTACGATTTTAGCACACATATGAAAGACTGTGGAATAGTTTTACAACTCACGCCTGCCGGAACACCACAAAGTAATGCTGTGTCAGAACGTCGTAATCGTACTTTATTGGATATGGTTCGATCTATGATGTCTCTGACTAACTTGCCACTGTCATTTTGGGGTTATGCACAGGAAACCGCTACATTCACTTTAAATAGGGCACCATCTAAATCCATTGAAAATACACCGTATGAATTATGGTTTGGTAACAAACCTAAGCTGTCATTTCTTAAAGTTTGGGGATGCGATGTTTATGTGAAGAAACTTCAACCGGATAAACTCGAACCCAGAGCGGAAAAATGCGTCTTCATAGGATACCCTAAGGAAACGATTGGGTATACCTTCTATCACAGATCCGAGGGCAAGGTCTTTGTTGCCAAGAATGGATCCTTTCTTGAGAAGGAGTTTCTCGCGAAAGGTGTGAGTAGTCGGAAGGTAGAACTCGAAGAGGTTATTGAACCTTCTCTTCATGAAATGGCGAGTAGCGCAGCACCGGAAGTTGTTTCGGAGTTGACTTCACCTAATGAAGAGAGAGCTAATGATATTGATCATGAAACTCTGAAAGAGGACACTACCGAACCTCGCAGGTCAAGCAGGACACGTGCAGCTCCTGAACTGTACGGCAATCCTGTTATGAATTTCATGATTGATGAAATAGATGACCCTGCGATGTATGAAGAAGCGATGATGAGCCCTGATTCCAACAAATGGCTAGAAGCCATGAAATCCGAGATGGAATCCATGTACGAAAACCAGGTTTGGACCTTGGTGGACTTACCTCACGATCGAAAGGCCGTTGACAATAAATGGATTTTCAAAAGAAAAACAAATGCTGATGGTAATGTAACCATCTATAAGGCTCGACTTGTCGCAAAGGGGTTTTGACAAATTCAAGGAGTTGACTAAGATGAGACATTCTCTCCCGTAGCGATGCTTAAGTGGGTTAGGATTATGTTAGCAATTGCTGCATATTTCGATTATGAAATATGGCAGATGGATGTCAAAACTGCGTTCCTCAATGGTAATATTGAAGAAGAGTTTTATATGATACAACCTAAGGGTTTTGTCGATCCTAAGGATGCTGATAAGGTGTGCAAACTTCAGCGATCCATCTATGGACTGAAGCAAGCATCCCGGAGTTGGAATCTCCGCTTTGATGAGGTGATCAAAGAGTTTGGATTTGTCCAAACTTATGGAGAGGCTTGTATTTACAAGAAAGTGAGTGGGAGCAATGTGGCATTTCTGATATTATATGTGGATGACATATTATTGATTGGAAATGATATAGATCTTTTAAACAGTGTTAAAAGTTATCTAAACAGCAAATTTTCGATGAAGGACCTTGGTGAAGCTTCATATATATTAGGCATTAAAATCTATAGAGATAGATCAAGACGCCTAATTGGGCTATCGCAGAGTACATACCTTGATAAGATATTAAAGAAGTTTAATATGGGCGGAAGTAAGAAGGGGTACTTACCTATGCTGCAAGGCAAGACATTGAGTAAGACTCAAAGTCCGGCTCCGGCGGAACAAAGAGAGATAATGGATAAGATCCCCTATGCCTCAGCCATAGGCTCTATAATGTATGCCATGCTATGTACAAGACCGGATGTGGCACATGCTATTAGTTTGACTAGTAGGTACCAATCTGATCTAGGTTCGGAACACTGGATAGCGGTCAAGAATATCCTTAAGTACTTGAGAAGAACTAAGGATATGTTTCTTGTATACGGAGGTGAAGAAGAGCTAGTCGCTAAGTTTTATGTCGATGCTAGTTTTGACACTGATCCGAATGACTCTAAGTCTCAATCCAGATACGTATTTCTCTTGAACGGAGCAGCAGTTAGTTGGAGGAGCTCCAAACAACTTGTGGTGGCTTGATCAACGACAGAGGCGGAATATGTTGCTGCTTCAGAAGCGGCACAGGAAGCGGTTTGGATGAAGGAGGTCATAACTGAACTAGGTGTGGTTCCTAGTGCGTTGGACCCAATGGTCATCTATTGTGACAACAATGGAGCCATAGCCCATGCCAAGGAACCAAGGTCTCACAAGAATTCCAAGCATATTAAGCGCCGGTTTCACTCCATCCGCGAGCATGTCAAGGATGGAGATATAAAGATTTGTAAAGTGCACACGGACCTGAATGTAGCAGATCCGTTGACTAAAGTACTCCCTAGGGAAAAACATGATCAACACCAGAACTCCATGGGTGTTAGATTTATCACTATGTAAAATAGATTATTGTCTCTAGTGCAAGTGGGAGACTGAAGGAAATATGCCCTGAGAGGCAATAATAAAATTGTTATTATGTATTCCTTCTATATGATAGATGTTTATTTTGCATGCTATAATTGTATTAATAGGAAACATCAATACATGTGTGTTTAATAAACAAAAAGGGTTCCTAGTTATGCCTCTTTTATAGACTAGCTTGTTGATTAACAAGATGATCAAAGTTTTCTGATCATGGACATTGGATGTTGTTAATAACAAGGTCACAGCATTTGTGAAATGATCTGATGAACATTCATCCGAAGTATAGCATTACGATCAAGTCATTATGTTTATATTGCTATAACATCATACAAAGTAGTCTTAGTCCTTAGACCATGAGATCATGTTAATTGCTAACACCGGAAGAGTATCTTGATAACATCAAACGTCACACCGTAACAGGGTGACCATAAATGTGGGTTCAGTGCTATGAAGGTGTTATGTTGAGGCACATGGATCAAGAGTGTAATTTTTCAATCCTGATGACGGATAGATATACTCTGGGCCCTCTCGGTGATATCACATTAAGAAAGCTTGCAAGCAAGTGATGTGATCACTAGAATGTTATATCACGGGAACGAGAAAAGAGTGCATGTCAGTAACGAGATAAAACTAGGTATTTGGATATCGATGATCGAATCTCGGACATGTATTATATCATGAGACAAAGGGATTAAATTGCTAACGTTAAAGGTTCTCACGATCACAGAAGTCATCGTTGAATATGTAGGAGTAAGTATGGATCTCCAGGTCTCGCTTCTGATTATTGATCTGAGAGGAGTCTCAATCATGTCAGTATTATTCGCGAACCGTAGGGTGACACACTTAAGGGTTGCCGGACACCATTTAGAAGCACATATGTTCCAGACAAAAGGTTTACAAAGTGCAGGAAATGTTTCGATAGAAACAGGAATTGTTTCAATAGAAACCAGAATTGTTTCGGGTGAAATTGCAGAAAGTGGTTCTGCATGTGATATTGAAATGTTGCAAGGGGTTTTATGTGAATGTTTGTTAATTAAAGTAATTAACAAAATTCTGAATAAAATAAATAAAAGAGTTTTATTAATTGAGACTTGCATTTAATTTGGTGGAAATTAAATACATGTGAGTGGGATTTTGGGTGGAGGCCATGTTTATGTGAGTGGAGGTTCACCACATGAATGAAGGAGGGGAGGAGTCCCCCCCCTCATGCGCCGGCTATGGGAGGGGAGGGGTCTCCCTCCCTCCTATATAAAGCCCCCCTCTCCCCTCTCACAAATCACACCTCCTCGTGAAGGATCTCTCTCCCCCTCTAGATATTCCCCCATGGTCTCGGATTAGCGAGATACATGTTCACGGTGGCCTTGCGTCTGGAAGGAGTTGCTGCTTCTGCTGATTCGCTGGAGCGAGGAGGTGGAGGTTGTCCGGTGGCTTGAACATGTGTGCGAGGACGGATGCGCTGCTGATTTGCGGCCCTAGGACTTCCACACGATCTTGAAATCGGCAAGCGTACGACTACATCAACCACGTGTTTCCTACTCGTTAACAAAACTCGTTGTCTTCGAGGGTAAGTTCTCCATGGATGTATGTCCACCCGTTGCTCTGTATCTAGTAGATAGATCTTGGCGTGTAGTTCTCATTGTAGGAAATTTTTTGTTTTCTATGCTGCGGACCCAACAGTGGTATCAGAGCCTGATCTATGCATATGTGCTTTGCATGGGTAGTACACATATGTTTATATGTGGGTGATGATGATCATGTTATTGCATCTTCTATGAACTCTGGATATTGGTGGCATAGTGGGATGAAGCGGCCCGGACCAACCTTACATGCCATCGTACATGAGGCCGGTTCCACGACTGACATGCATCTAGTTTTGCATAAGTGGCTAGCGGGTGTCTGTCTCTCCTACTATAGTCAATATCTGATTTACAACGAGTTGCTAATAACTTGGTTATCCTCGTTGTGGTTCATGTTCGTAGGTAAGACCGGTTCTATCTTCGAAAGCCCTAAGCCACTAAAACTTGCAATTGATAAATTAGAGGCGTCTAGTTTAGATCATTGCTGGGCTAGTGTCTTGATATGGTATTGTTGTAAGTAGATGTATGATAGATACTCTGACAACTCACTTAACGTGTAAATTCCATAGACCTTGGTCTTACACACATAGGAATGATAAATATCATACCACGATGCAAATGATAGAGATCAAATGCATGGACCATATCACCTCACTTCACACATTAGATATTAGCATCTTATATTGCTAGTTTGGCGCTTTTGGTAGCATTATAAGATGATCCCTCATTTAGATATCAAGATAAAATGTGTTCTTCCTTAAGTATGGACCATTTTGTGAATCGTGTTTTGAGGCATCACGTGATGATCGGGTGTTCTCGACTCTACGCTTTCATACAATGGGTGTAAGACAGTTTTACACACGCGAATACTAAGGTTCTTACTTGACGAGCCTAGCATGTACAGACATGGCCTCGGAACACGGACCGAAAGGTTAAGCATGAGTCATATAGTTGATATGATGCCCATATAGATGCTCGCATTTGAAGCTACACCGACTCACGTGATGATCGGACTTGGTGTAGTGGATTTGGTTCATGTAATCACCAAAAGGACACGAGGGATGTCGTTTTTGAGTGGGAGTTCATTAGTAATTTGGATTAGTTGAACTCAATCTATCATATACTTAGGCTTTTACAAATTCTGTTGTAGATGGCACCACCTGCTTTTAATTTAAATGTGTTCATGGAGAAAGAGAAGCTTGCTGCGAATGGTAGCAACTTCACCAACTGGGCTATGAATTTGAGGATTCTCCTCACTGCTGCACCAAAGCAATATGTGCTAGAGGCGCCGCTAGGCCCCCCACCAGCTCCTGATGCCCCTGACGAGGAAAAAAACGTCTATATAACTCGTTAGGAGGACCACAACTTAGTTTATTGCGGCATACTGTATGGGCTAGAGCCAGAACTTCGAAAACGTTTCGAAAATGGCAATGCCTTTGATACCATGGGAGAATTGAAAATGATTTTCGATACCCATGCTGCCGTAGAGAGTTATAATGCTTCTGAAAAGTTCTTTAGCTACATGATGGAAGAGAACAACTCCGTTAGTGAGCACGTACTCAAAATTTCTGGGTACGCCGATAAGCTTGTGTTCTTGGGAATAACAATTCCCAATGACTTAGGCATACATCGTGTTCTCCAATCTCTGGCACCTAGCTACAAGAGCTTCGTGATGAACTATAATATGCAGGGCATGAAGAAGTCTCTTCCCGAGCTTCTGTCAATGCTTAAGACTGCAGAAGTGGAGATTTGGAAAGAACATCAAGTGTTGATGATCAATAAGACCATCGGTTTCAAGAAGGACAAGAAAGGCAAGCAGAAGGGAAAGAAGGGTGGCAAATCTGTTGCCGCGCCTAAAAATAAACCCCGAGCTGGCCCTATGTCTGACACCGAGTGCTACAATTGCAAGGGGACTGGCCATTGGAAGCGCAACTGCCCCAAGTATTTGGCGGACAAGAAGGCCGGCAAGGCAAACAAAGGTATATGTGATATACATGTTATTGATGTGTACTTGACTAGTAGTCGCAGTAGCACCTAGGTATTTGATACGGGATCGGTTGCTAATATATGTAACTCGGTTCAGGGGCTGCAGAACAAGCGACAACTAGCAAGGGATGAGGTCACGATGCGGGTCGGCAATGGATCAAGAGTTGATGTGATCGCCGTCGGAACGCTGCCTCTCCATATGCCATCGGGATTAGTTATAAACCTAAAGAATTGTTATTTGGTGCCTGTACTGAGCATGAACATTGTATCCGGATCGTGTTTGATGCAAAGTGGTTATTCGTTTAAGTCTAAAAACAATGGTTGTTCGATTTATATGAATGATATCTTATATGAATGATATCCATTGTATCCGGAACTATGGAATAGCTCATGAAAACGGTCATAAAACACAAGAACGACGAATTGTTGGTCATCCCCTTAAACATGCATCGGGTCTAACGGTCCATGCAAACCCCCGTGGAGCACCAAAACAGTGTGGAATAACTCATGAAAATGACCCTAAAACGCGAAAACAATGAGTTTTTGGTCATAACTCTCAAACATGTTTCGGGTCTAAGGATCGTTGTAAATCCCCCAAGAGCGCCAAAACAGTGTGCAATAGCTCACCAAAACAGCCATAAAATGGGAAAAACGACGAGTTTTTAGTCATAACTCTACAACATGTATCGGGTCTTAGGGTCATTGTAAATCCCCCTGGAACCCCAAAATCGTGGGTAATAACTCATGAAAACAGCCATAATACGCGAAATCGACCTTTTTTTGGTTAAAACTCTCAAACATGTATCGGGTCTAACGAGGCATGTAAATCCCCCTGGAAACTCACAACTATAGGTAACAGAGCATGAAAATGGCCATAGAATATAAAAACAACAAGTTTTTGGTTAAGCCCTCAAACATGTATCGGGTCTAATCGTCATTGTAAATCGCCCTGAAACCCTATAACTGTGGCAAAAGCTCACAAAAACGGTCATAAATCACAAAAACGACAAATTTTTGGTCATCCCCAGAAACATGCATCGGGTCTAACGGTCCATGCAAATCCCCATGGAGCCCCAAAACAGTGTGCAATAGCTCATGAAAACAGCCGTAAAACGCGAAAACGGTGAGTTTTTGGTCATAACTCTCAAACATGTATCGGTTCTTAGGGTTGTTGTAAATCCCCATGGAGCCCCAAAACAGTGTGCAATAGCTCATGAAAACGGCCATAAAACATAAAAACGACAAATTTTTGGTCATCCCCAAAAACATGCATCGGGTCTAACGGTCCACGCAAATCCCCATGGAGCCCCAAAACAGTGTGTAATAGCTCATGAAAACGGCTGTAAAACACAAAAACCATGAGTTTTTGGTAATAACTCTCAAACATGTATCGGTTCTTAGGGTCATTGTAAATCCCCATGGAGCGCCAAAACAGTGTGCAATAGCTCATGAAAACGGCCGTAAAACATGAAAACGACGAGTTTTTGGTCATAACTCTCAAACATGTATCGGGTCTTAGGTTGGTTGTAAATCCCCCTAGAACCCCAAAATTGTGGGTAATAACTCATGAAAACGGCCATAATACGCGAAATCGACCAATATTTGGTTAAAACTCTCAAACATGTATCGGGTCTAACGAGCCATGCAAATCCCCCTGGAAACTCACAACTATAGGTAATAGAGCATGAAAATGGCCATAAAATATAAACAACAAGTTTTTGGTCAAGCCCTCAAACATGTATCGGGTCTAACGAGCCATGCAAATCCCCCTAGAATCTCACAACTATAGGCAATAGAGCAAGAAAATGGCCATAAAACATAAAAACAAAAAGTTTTTGGTCATGCCCTCAAACATGTATCGGGTCTAATGGTCATTGTAAATCGCCCTGAAACACTACAACTGTTGCAATAGCTCATGAAAACTGTCATAAAATACAAAAACGACAATTTTTTGGTCATCCCGAAAAACATGCATCGGGTCTAACGGTCCACGTAAATCCCCATGGAGCCCCAAAATAGTGTGCAATAGCTCATGAAAATGCCCGTAAAACACAAAAACGACAAATTTTTGGTCATCCCCAGAAACATGCAGCGGTTCTAACGGTCCACGCAAATCCCCATGGAGGCCCAAAATAGTGTGTAATAGCTAATGAAAACGGTCGTAAAACGCGAAAACAATGAGTTTTTGGTCATAACTCTCAAACATGTATCGGTTCTTAGGGTCGTTGTAAATCCCCATGGAGCGCCAAAACAGTGTGCAATAGCTCATGAAAACAGCCGTAAAACACGAAAACGATGAGTTATTGGTCATAACTCTCAAACATGTATCGGGTCTTAGGGTGGTTGTAAATCCCCCTAGAACCCCCAAAATCGTGGGTAATAACTCATGAAAACAGCAATAATACGCGAAATCGACCTTTTTTTGGTTAAAACTCTCAAACATGTATCGGGTCTAACGAGCCATGTAAATCCCCCTAGAAACTCACAACTATAGGTAATAGAGCATGAAAATGGCCATAAAATATAAAAACAACAAGTTTTTGGTTAAGCCCTCAACATGTATCGGGTCTAATCGTCATTGTAAATTGCCCTGAAACCCTATAACTGTGGCAAAAGCTCACGAAAACGGTCATAAATCACAAAAACGACAAATTTTTGGTCATCCCCAGAAACATGCATCGGGTCTAACGGTCCATGCAAATCCCCATGGATCCCCAAAACAGTGTGCAATAGCTCATGAAAACCGCCGTAAAACGCGAAAACGGTGAGTTTTTGGTCATAACTCTCAAACATGTATCGGTTCTTAGGGTTGTTGTAAATCCCCATGGAGCCCCAAAACAGTGTGCAATAGCTCATGCAAACGGCCATAAAACACAAAAATGATGAACTATTGGTCATAACTATCAAACATGTATCGGGTCATAGGGTCGTTGTAAATCCCCATGGAGCACCAAAACAGTGTGCACTACCTCATGAAAACGGCCGTAAAACTTGAAAACGACGAATTTTTGGTCATAACTCTCAAACAAGTATCGGGTCTTAGGGTCGTTGTAAATCCCCCTGGAACTCCAAAACTGTGGGCAATAACTCATGAAAACAGCCATAATACGCGAAATCGACGAGTTTTTAGTTCTCTCAAACATGTATCGGGTCTAACGAGCCATGCAAATCCCCCTGGAAACTCACAACTATTGGTTATAGAGCATGAAAATGGCCATAAAATATAAAAACAACAAGTTTTTGGTCATGCCTTCAAACATGTATAGGGTCTAATGGTCGTTGTAAATCTCCCTGAAAACCCATAACTGTGGTGTAACTACCTCGGTGAATTACGCTCTTAATTACATGCCTGGATGAACGAAAGTGGTTAAAATAGTACGGTGGGGCCCAGGGCCACTCACGGTAGACCTTTCGGCCGTCCTAACCACTTTCAGAACATTGGGACAAGAACGAGCGGCGTAATCGGCAGGCGAAGGGATCAACTACATACAAAAATGAGTATGTATGCAAACCACATACAATAGTCCTCAGAGCCATTCCATCTAAAAGAAATAGAAATATTGCAGCGCCATACGGCAAGATTCAAATATCCTAGATAGAGATAAAAATTTAGGATAGCTCCTCATACAACAACATCAGAGTATCAGGCGGAAGCGGAAAACAAGATCCGAGTACGGATAAGAAGCAAATCGGCATAAGATGCCACATAAATAAACACATCCCGCCCATAGATCTCACGGATCCCCGTTCCCGAAATCTCTACACCGAGTGGTCGTTGCCAACATCATCTGTCTTCTCCACCCAGTATCCATCTTGCGAATACACCTGTTCATCTGAATCAAACAATTTATCGTGTGAGACCCTAGGGGTACTCAGCAAGTCTTTATGCCGCTAAAGGGGACACAACCTGGGGTGACACAATTGCAGCAAAAGATAATATCTAACAATTCTATAGATACTCGCTAACCATCTGCCTAACCAATGATAGACGGATGTCCGTGAATTAATAACAATAGTTATAAAAGTATAATTAACAGATCCATCCTCCTCCTCGCTTACCAATGAGGAAGCGGACGGATGACCCCCATCATCTGTTGGCAGGTTTATTAACCATTCCATGAGTATTGCACTATTTACTAGTCAAGTACTTAGTCAAATTAAAAGCGGTTCTTTAGTTATAATTGTCTATGATCGAGAAACTGTGCTCCAAGTCGTCCATAACCGCGGACACGGCTTTCAGAAAGATTTACCCTGCAGGGGTGCACAAATAGCAACACATACTCGATCAACCTCGGAAAAACCAAATCAAAACCCAACGAAGCATTCACGACAAAGCAATCACAGGATTCAGAAATATTTCAGGGGGCCACCCCATTAAGCTACCCGCAACGAAGTTGGCCAGCTCCGAGACGGACCCAAGGTTTGCGCCAATGGCTGTAAACGACTGGGAACCCGAAAATGTGACTGGGCTTGTCGATACCGCGAAAACACTCCACAATTCTTAAACAGTACAGGTGCTCCTCGCACAATCTTAAATAAAACAGTAACATGGCATAAGTACAGGATAGTAATAAAGCCCCAAACTACTTGTGGGCCCAAGAAATAAGAATGAATCAAGCTCTGGCTCAGGGGGGGTCCATAAGGCCTCCCGGATGTGGATAGTGCGAATAGTCAAGGAACAGGAATCAAGTACTCGGGGTCCTACGGGACACAAGTGAGCATGAAAAACCAAATAGCAGATATTGCTCACTGGTGCCTCTTTCATTAGTTATCCCATTACTACTCAGGTTAAGTTGTTTAGGTACCTCGTTATCCATCAGACACTCACATACCCTACACATGATTTTCAACGACTCGCATGGCTCAAACAACTCCTGTAGTAATGGCTCATGGGATTGAGGAACAAGCTTCGGTGGGGTTTAAAAGTAAAGGCTATGCAGTACTTGGGATTCAATTTAATGCAATCGCGACTCAATGATGCAAGAATAAGATAGAGGCAATAGGTACTATATGTATGCAAGCATGTGGTAGTGCTTGCCTGGCAGTTCAGTTAAAGCGAGAGATGGATCTGGGTAGTACTCCTGTGATTCCTGGTAATTCTCCTGCTGGGCATCTATTCAAAGAAGAACCAAACAAACAAAGGCCAACATAAATAAAGTGCACAAGCATATGAATTAAAATGCGACAAGCAAACAAGCATGCCATGATGAATGATGCACAATTTACATGGAATTAAAGTAGCATGGCATGGTGAGGTGTGAGGTACAAGAATAGAGAATTTTATGATTTATTTAGTCAAATTTTATTGCCATAAACAGTTCAGATTTTTAATAGTGACATGATGCATGCTTCAATTCAGAACAAGGATTGCATAGATAGAACGGGCTCGTCGCGCTGATCGATTTAGACATCTTATTTTAAAAATTTGGAGTTGTAGAATTAAAGTTATTAATTTATTACGAAAAGGGAATTTTATTGTAATTTTAATCATCTCGAAATTTTAAAGTGCTCAAAAGATATTTTGAATTGCAGATTTGAATTCCTCACATTTTTCTGATTCCAAAACATATATTATTTGTATTATTTGGATTTGTAAATTAAAAGTTATTTGAAATCTGATTTGAATTTGAATTTAAATAATTTTGAATTTGTTTTGTTTAAACAGCTAGACAGGAAAACTTTTATTACTCAGACCGACCCAACCCTAGTCACTGACGGGTGGACCAGCGGCTGACTGGGCCACACAGCGCGCAGAGGACTTTTTCCACCGTGGCTCTGGCTAGCCCATGTGCCTGCTAGGTGGGACCAGCTGGCTAAGGCCCACGTGACAGCGGCGGAACCCGCAGAGGCTGCCAGGTGGGGCCATTCTGGAGCGCGGGTTGGGTGACCAAAACTGCAGGGGCGTTTTTGTAAAGTGGACAGGGAGGCTGACTGGTGGGGCTCGCGAGTACCGCGGGTTGAGCGAGAATTTAACAGAGGGGGTTATCTGCAAAAAGGGGCCGCGGTACTGTTCTTATTTCTCCTCGGTCTGACGCCTGACAGAAAATCAGTGCGCGGCGCGGGATGGTGATTCGAACCGGGGATCTGGCGTGCACGCTTAGGGGCGGAACCAGTGCGGCTGAGCTAGGGGAGTTGACAGGAGGGTGGTTGGGGCCTAGGTAAGGCTCTATGCGGCGGGGAAAACTTGCAGGCACCAGCGACTGACGGCGCACCGAGGGCGTTCGGTGTAAGGTCCAGCGCGGCTAGACGACGACGGCGACGATGGGGTTGTCTGGGAGGTACAGGAACTCACCGCGGGCTCGACGGAGGGCTCGGATTGGAGCAAGGAGCGGCGAGGTTGCTGGCGTCCTAGATCTAGGGTTTGCGGCCGAGCGGCGAGGGTACTGGCGGTCCTGGGGCTTCTTCTCCATGTCGGCGTGTACAGGCGGTGTAGAGGAACGTCCTCGATCTCCTCGACCACTTCCACGTTGACCACGCCGTTTGGAACGAGGCAGCGGCGCAGGTGCTGGCGGTGACCGGCGAGAGGGAGATGTCGTCGTTTAAGAAGAAGAAGGAGGGAAGAGGGCAGGGCCCTGGGAGATCTTGGAGAGGGAGAGGAGGCGTGGGGGAGGAGGAAAGCGAGGGAGAGAGAGGAGGGTGGCGTGTGGGGCTTGGGGTACATAAAATTGGCTTCGGCCCTTTTTCTCCTCCTCGATCACGAGCTCGAGCTAGAGCTCGAGTTGGGCAGGGTAGAGGCAGGGCGAGGGGCTGCAGGTGGGCCAGGGGCGCCGGTGAGGTCGGTGGAGCCGGCTGGCAGCGAGAGAGAGAGATCAGAGAGGGGTGGTTCGGTTTAGGCTAGGGTTATTCTCGGCAAGGAAAAGAGAGAGAGAGCTAGTGGGGTGGGGTAGATGGGTAGCTAGGTGGGGCCTGCTGGCAGGTAGAGGGGACACCTCGGCATGGTGAGAGGAGAGGGTGAGGTGAGGTAAGGTTTAGGGTTTAGATTAGATCTAGGGTTAGAGGAATAGAGAAGGGTAGGTTTTTGTTAGATGTTAGGGTTTGGAGAGAGGCTAAAGTGAGAGATTAGAGAGAGAGGGTAGATTAGGGTAGGTTAAGGTGGTAGGGCTTTCTCATGATCAACACAAGCTCAAGCAAGAAAAAGGTGGTAAGAAAGTGGGGGTAGGGTTTGGTATGTTACACATGACCTTGCATGGCACACGCACAAGTGGGGTGATGATGTTGAGGCACATGGTAAGGAGAGATCAAACAAGGTGAAAGATTTGGGAGAGAAGGGAGAGCTCCAAAAGATATACACCACCCAAAGATTCAAATAAAATACAAAAGACTAGAATGTGGTGGTACTTGCATGGCCCATGCAAAATATTAATTGCCATGATTTAATCTTGTAAAAATAACAAAGTTAATGGTCATGGCATTTATATATATGCATTCTAATATATGGAGATAAAGCCATGCTAAAGGAAAAAGAATTGGATCCATCCCAACCCACATGAGCTAAATTAAATGGCAAGAATAAAATAAAGGCCCATGGTTAAATGGAATGGTGGAATTGTTAGGTGGTGAAAGAAAGGTGGTGGAGTGGAATAAAAGATATGCCCCTAACTCAACTTGGGCATTTAAACAATATATCAATAACCAAATAAAATATCAAGAGGCAAAAACAATTACTAATGCATATGAGAGAAGAACCAAATCAAAAGGGTTTTATATGATGCTCAAATGCAAGGTGGCATGATGACATGAGCATGATATAATTATGATGCAACAATTGTATATAGGAAGTAGCCATTATATTACTAGACCAAGTAGCATTACAATTGTTAGACAATTGGGATGCTACAACTGTCCCCCACTAAACAGGAATCTCGTCCCGAGATTCTAGGAAGAAGAAGAAGACTCAAAGAGGGTAGGATACTTGGCACAGAGCTCATCTTCACATTCCCATGTGGTTTCATCAACGGAATGGTGCGACCACTACACCTTGCAGAACTTGATGGACTTGTTGCGAGTCCTTCTTTCTGCGACTTCAAGAATTTTTATGGGGTGTTCTTGATAAGAAAGATCCTCTTGGAGATTAATGAGTTCATGGTCCACGGTCCTGCCGGGATCCTTGAAGCACTTCTTGAGTTGAGAGATGTGGAAAACATCATGGACCTTGAGTTGTTCAGGGAGCTCAAGAGCGTAAGCAACTTCTCCTCTTCTTCCACGAATTTTGAAAGGACCGATGTATCTAGGAGCCAGCTTTCCTTTGATACCAAAGCGGTCCGTGCCTCTCATAGGAGTAACACGAAGGTAAACGAGATCACCAGGGACATACTCCATGTCCGTGTGCTTTCTGTCATAATTGCTCTTCTGGCGACTTTGAGCAATCTTCAGGTTTTCAAGAATGATGTGAACTTTCTCCTCCGCTTGAGTTACAATGTCGGGGCCAAACAATATTCTTTCACCTGCGCCCGACCAACCAATCAGAGTTCTGCATTTGCGACCATAGAGAGCCTCAAATGGTGCCATCTTTAGACTTTTCTGGAAGCTGTTGTTGTAAGAGAATTCAGCGTAAGGAAGACATTCTTCCCACTTCATGCCGAAAGAGATAACGCAAGCACGGAGCATATCTTCCAGAATCTGATTGATCCTTTCAACTTGTCCTTGCGACTGAGGGTGGTAGGCTGTGCTGAAGTTTAATTTTGTTCCCAAAGCATTTTGGAAACTTCCCTAGAACTTGGAAGTGAAGATCCTTCCACGGTCTGAACTGATCTCAAGAGGAACTCCATACAGAGAGACAATTCTGTTGATATAGAGCTCAGCCAACTGAATTGCAGAAATTGTTTCCTTGACTGGAAAGAAGTGAGCTACTTTAGACAGCCTGTCAATGACAACAAATATTGCATTGTTGCCCTTCTGCGACCTTGGAAAACCAGTGATGAAGTCCATCTCTACTTTCTCCCATTTCCATTCCGGAGGCTTCAATGGCTGTAGAAGACCGGAAGGTTTCTGATGGACAGCTTTAACTCTACGACAGACATCACACTCCGAGACATACTTGGCACAATATCGTTTCAAACCAGGCCACCAATATTGTATTTTCAAGTCCATGTACATCTTCGTGCTGCCAGGGTGGATAGAAAGAACAGAATCATGCGCCTCCTTGAGAACTTGCTCTCTTAAACCCAGGTAGTTCGGAACAAACATCCGGTGTTCAAAGAAAAGAGTGCCTTGGTCATCTACGTGGAAAGACTCATACTTCGGAAGCTGAATGTTGGAGATGATCTTTTTAGTGTAAGGATCACCAAGTTGAATAGAGCGAACTTTTTCTTCCAAGAGCGGTGTTGCCAGAAGGTTTAGAAGATATCCTTGGTCCACAATTTCAAGATTGAGCTTGCGGAACTCCTTGCACAAGAGAGGTTGTTGTTCTTCCACCATTAGGTTGTTGACATAAGATTTTCGGCTGAGAGCATCGGCCATGACATTGGCTTTGCCCGGAGTGTAGTTGATGGTTAAATCGAAATCATTGATTGTTTCAATCCACCTCCTCTGACAAAGGTTGAGATCAGGCTGCGTGAAGATATACTTCAGACTCTTGTGATCAGAAAAGATCTCACAACGGTTGCCAAGCAAGTAATGTCTCCATACTTTCAAAGCAAAGACAACTGCTGCGAGTTTGTGGTCATGTGTAGGATAGTTGATCTCATGCGTCTTAAACTGACGAGATGCATAAGCAACAACTTGTTTTTCTTGCATAAGGACCGCACCCAATCCTTGCAATGAGGCATCACAGAATATCTGGAAAGGCTTTGATGTATCTGGAGGAACCAAGACTGGTGTGTAAGTGAGCTTCTCTTTGAGTGTTTCAAAGCTTGCTTGATATGCAGGAGTCCAAAGGTATTTCTTGCCTTTCTTGAGGAGATCGGTAAGAGGCTTCGAAATCTTTGAGAAGTTTTGAACGAAGCGATGGCAGTAACTGGCCAACCCAAGGAAACTCCGAACTTCTTTGACATTTATGGGTGGAAGCCAGTCCATAATTGTCTTAATAGTTTCTGGGTTGACGGCAATGCCCTTGGCAGAGATGACGTGAGCAAGGTAGATGACTTGAGGCAGCCAAAACTCACACTTGGAGAACTTTGCATACAGGCGGTTCTCACGAAGCTTGTTTAGGACACACCAAAGGTGTTCTTCATGTTCTTCCTTTGACTTAGAATAGACTAGAATGTCATCCAAATAGACCACAACGAACTTATCAAGATACTCCATGAAAACCGAGTTCATAAGCCTCGAGAAGGTGGCAGGTGCATTGGTGAGACCGAAAGACATGACCGTGTACTCATACAGGCCATAGCGGGTGGTGAAAGCTGTTTTAGGAACATCTTCCTTGCGAATCTTGATTTGATGATAACCACTTCTCAAATCAAGTTTAGAGAATACCACAGCTCCAGCTAGCTGATCGCAGAGAGCATTAATCCGCGGAAGGGGATATTTATTCTTGATGGTTTTAGCATTGAGTGCCCGATAGTCAACACAAAGTCTATCAGTCTTGTCTCGCTTCTTCACAAAGATGGTTGGACTACCCCAAGAAGAAGTACTATGCTGAATAAAACCCAACTTCTCTTGTTCATCCAACTAGCGTTTGAGTTCAGCCAACTCAGCAGGTCCCATTTTATAAGGCCGCTTGGAGATAGGAGCGGTACCAGGTTCAAGTTCAATGACAAACTCAACCTCACGATCCAGAGGCATACCTGGCAACTCTTCAGGAAAGACATCTGGAAACTCACAGACTACAGGAACACTCTGAATACCTTCCATAGCATCATCATTTAGAGCCGCCAAAGAGTAAAGCTGAATTGGAGGAGTTAGACTTGGAGAATAGACTATATGGCCTTCAGGAATTTTCAGAGAAACCGAACGTTCAGCACAATCAATCACAGCTGCATTTGCTGTTAACCAATCCATGCCCAAGATAACATCAATATCAGAATTGCCCAGAATAATTAAGGAAGCCGGAAACGAAGAACCACCAATCTTAATTTGATTGTTATGGCTGATTTTAGAAGATGCCATTGTTGCTCCAGGAGAAAGGACCATTAAACGCTTGGGGAGAGGATCCATAGATAACCCATTCCTATCAGCAAAACTCGTAGAGATAAAAGAATGCGATGCGCCAGAATCAAACAACACTCATGCAGAAACTGAGTTAACAGGAAGCATACCCATCACAACTCCAGATGCATGCTCAGCTTGAGCGACGTTGACACAGTTGGCACGAGCAACCGTAGAACCAGGCTTAGTGTTGATGTTGAGAGCCCGAGGTGGAGGTGCACAAATCATAGGAGCACTTGCTGCAGGTCTTGGAGGTGGTAGTGGAAGAGCTTTGTTGTTCATTGGACAATTCCAGTGCTGATGCCCAGTGTTTCCACAAGTATAGCAAGCACCAGGTGGACGTGGAGCAACATAGCCAGGGACTCCGCCAGCCGCTCCAGGGTAGTTGTGGTTGTAGCCCCTGGGAGCCGCAGTGAAGGAGTTTGGTGGCCTTGGTGCGTAGCTTGACGGTCTTGGTGGAACAGGGAGCGATGGTGGGGTGTTAGGAACCCAGACACGACGCTTAGAAGGAGCTGTCATAGCAGAAGAGCTTGCTGCATCACGACTATGTTTCTTTGACTCCTCAAACACTTGCCTACTTGCTTCTTCCTACAGAGCTGTGTGTTGGAGTTCCAGAAAAGACGCCGGCCTTGCATGAGTGATTGCATATTTGATGGAAGCATTGAGGCCTTGCCGGAACCTCTTTTGCTTCTTCTTGTCATCAGAGATCTCATCGCCACCATAACGAGAAAGGTTCATGAAGTTTCTGATGTAGGTGTTGACATTGTCAGTTCCCTGCTTGAGGTTGAGAAACACTTCCTTCATCCTTTCCATGACAATTTCTGATAGATATTGCTCTTTGAAAGCAGCAGTGAATTGCTCCCAAGTAGGCTGAAAACCAGAGAGATCTGCCTTGAGGTAATTTTCCCACCAGAGAGCTGCATCTCCCTTCAGAAGGTGAGTGGCACATTTGACCCATTCTTGCTCGGGAACATCCGCGGTCATCAGCAACCTTGACACTTCACGCAGCCAATCATCCGCATCAAGTGGCTGATCAGACACCTCAAATTGGCGTGGGTTGAACTTGAGAAAACTCTTGATGTCTCCTTGCTTGGGAGGTGGAGGTAGCAGAACAAACTCATTCCTCCTCACGCTTTCCTCGAAGCGCTGCTGGTTCTACTGCATAGTGCCAAAGCATTTGCAATACTTGCCAAAGCAGCCCCCAGTTCAGGTGGTATGTCCTCCTCAGAACGGCGTGGTGGTGCCATCCTGTGATTGATATAAAACACAAGTCAGTACTACAATGGAGAATGATAATAATCCAAAATAGTACCAAAATGGAATTAATCAAGATTAAAGGATGCAATTCACTGAGATGATATTAAAATATCAACAAAGTTCAAGGCACTAACAGATATTAAGCATAACACACACGACTGAACAAGGAGTGTGGTATACAAACTAACAAAGAAAAAATTTCCGCAAATTTCGGCATTAAAATACCACTATATGCGCAAAACCACTTAACGAATCAAGATTAGTAACTCTACTAGTTCAATATACAATAGCAAATAATAGAAGTAGTGGTATGGTCACGACTCCATCCCGCACTCAAATCATTACTCCGCACATGAATCAGTGAAACACATATCCCAACACCTTCTTCTTAAGATGAACCTAAAGATTGGTAACTACGAAAAAGAACACCCCAGCAAGATAACATCGGATAACAAAGAGTAAGATAGATCGCATCGGTATACGACGAATCAGATAGATCGCGTCGGTTTACAAAGGCCTGTCGGTATGGAATGTACCAACAGTTGATAACCAAAAGGCAGATAGTGATAACATTTGGATGCAACAGGTAGACAAGGAATCACACAGACACACACACACACACAACCTATGGTACTACGGAACCCAGAACACGTGAATCCTAGTTTGAATTTTTAGAAGAGGATTGAAAACGTTACACTTCCCTACCATAAAAGGGTGGGTGGGTGGGTAAGAACAAAAATGGAAGCAGTCCTACTCTCACATTTTGTTTTTCCCTAGTATAAATAGCTACCAAAAATATTTGCTAGATTGACAACGACCATTTTGGCTGAGACCCTGAAGGGCGGGATGGCTCTGATACCAATTGTAACTACCCTCGGTGAATTAGGCTCTTAATTACATGCCTGGATGAATGAAAGTGGTTAAAATAGTATGGTGGGGACCAGGGCCACTCACGGTAGACCTTTCGGCCGTCCTAACCACTTTCAGATCATCGGGACAAGAGCGAGCGGCGTAATCGGCAGGCGAAGGGATCAACTACATACACAAATGAGTATGTATGCCAGCCACATACAACAGTCCTTAGAGCCATTCCATCTAAAAGAAATAGAAATATTGCAGCGCCATACGGCAAGATTCAAATATACTAGATAGAGATAATAATTTAGGATAGCTCCTCATACAACAACATCAGAGTATCAGGCGGAAGCGGAAAACAAGATCCGAGTACGGATAAGAAGCAAATCGGCATAAGATGCCACATAAATAAACACATCCCGCCCACATATCTCACGGATCCCCGTTCCCGGAATCTCTACACTGAGTGGTCGTTGCCAACATCATCTGTCTCCTCCACCCAGTATCCATCTTGCGAATACACCTGTTCATCTGAATCAAACAATTTATCGTGTGAGACCCTAGGGGTACTCAGCAAGTCTTTATGCTGCAAAAGGGGACACAACCTAGGGTGACGCAATTGCAGCAACAGATAATATCTAACAATTCTATAGATACTCGCTAACCATCCGCCTAACCAATGATAGACGGATGTCCGTGAATTAATAACAACAGTTATAACAGTATAATTAACAGATCCATCCTCCTCCTCGCTTACCAACGAGGAAGCGGACGAACGACCCCCATCATCCTATGGTAGTTTTATTAACCATTCCATGAGTATTGCACTATTTACTAGTCAAGTACTTAGTCAAATTAAAAGAGGTCCTATAGTTATAATTGTCTATGATCGAGAAATTGTGCTCCAAGTCGTCCATAACCGCGGACACGGCTTTTAGAAAGATTTACCCTGTAGGGGTGCACGAATAGCAACACACACTCGATCAACCTCGGAAAAACCAAATCAAAACCCAACGAGGTATTCACGACAAAGCAATCACAGGATTCAGAAATATTTCAGGGGGCCACCCCATTAAGCTACCCGCAACGAAGTTGGCCGGCTCCGAGACGGACCCAAGGTTTGCGCCAATGGCTGTAAATGACTGGGAACCCGAAAATGTGACTAGGCTTGTCCATACCGCGAAAACACTCCGCAATTCTTAAATAGTACAGGTGCTCCTCGCACAATCTTAAATAAAACAGTAACATGGCATAAGTACAGGATAGTAATAAAGCCCCAAACTACTTGTGGCCCCAAGAAATAAGAATGAATCAAGATCTGGGTCAGGGGGGTCCATAAGGCCTCCTGGATGTGGATAGTGCGTATAGTCAAGGAACAGGAATCAAGTACTCGGGGTCCTACGGGACACAAGTGAGCATGAAAAACCAAATAGCAGATATTGCTCACCGGTGCCTCTTTCATTAGTTATCCCATTACTACTCAGGTTAAGTTGTTTAGGTACCTCGTTATCCATCAGACACTCACATACCCTACACATGCTTTTCAACGACTCGTCTGGCTAAAACAACTCCTGTAGTAATGGCTCATGGGATGGAGGAACAAGCTTCGGTGGGGTTTAAAAGTAAAGGCTATGCAGTACTTGGGATTCAATTTAATGCAATCGCGACTCAATGATGCAAGAATAAGATCGAGGCAATAGGGACTATATGTATGCAAGCATGTGGTAGTGCTTTCCTGGCAGTTCATTTGAAGCGAGAGATGGATCTGGGTAGTACTCCTGTGATTCCTGGTAATTCTCCTGTTGGGCGTCTATTCGATGAAGAACCAAACAAACAAAGGCCAACATAAATAAAGTGCACCAACATATGAATTAAAATGCGACAAGCAAACAAGCATGCCATGATGAATGATGCACAATTTACATGGCATTAGAGTAGCATGGCATGGTGAGGTGTGAGGTACAAGCAAACAAGCATGCCATGATAAACCGGCTGGCTAAGGCCCACGTGACAGCGGCGGAACCCGCAGAGGCTGCCAGGTGGGGCCGTTCTGGAGCGCGGGTTGGGTGACCAAAACTACAGGGGCGTTTTCGTAAAGTGGACAGGGAGGCTGACTGGTGGGGCTCGCGAGTACCGCCGGTTGAGCGAGAAGTAACAGAGGGGGCTATCTGCAAAAAGGGGCCGCGGTACTATTCTTCTTTCTCCTTGATCTGACGCCTGAAGGAAAATCAGCGCGCGGCGCGGGATGGTGATTCGAACCGGGGATCTGGCGTGCGCGCTTAGGGGTGGAACCAGTGCGGCTGGGCTAGGGGAGTTGACAGGAGGGTGGTTGGGGCCTAGGTAAGGCTCTATGCGGCGGGGAAAACTTGCAGGAACCAGCGACTAACGGCGCACCGAGGGCGTTCGGTGTAAGGTCCGGCACGGCTAGACGACGACGGTGACGATGGGGTTGTCTGGGAGGTACAGGAACTCACCGCGGGCTCGACGGAGGGCTCGGATCGGAGCGAGGAGCTGCGGAGCGGCGAGGTTGCTGGCATCCCAGATCTAGGGTTTGCGGCAGGGGGGCGAGGGTACTGGCGGTCCTGGGGCTTCTTCTCCACGTCGGCGTGTACAGGGCGGTGTAGAGGAACGTCCTCGATCTCCTCGACCACTTCCACGTTGGCCACGCCGGTTGGAACGACGACAGCGCAGGTGCCGGCGATGACTGGCGAGAGGGAGACGTCGTCGTGGAAGAAGAAGGAGGGAAGAGGGCAGGGCCCTGGGAGATCTGGGAGAGGCAGAAGAGGCGTGGGGGAGGAGGAAAGCGAGGGAGAGAGAGGAGGGTGGCGTGTGGGGCGTGGGGTAGATAAAAGTGGCTGGGGCCCTTTTTCTCCTCCTCGATCCCGTGCTCGAGCTGGAGCTCGAGTTGGGCAGGGCAGAGGCAGGGCGAGGGGCTGCAGGTGGGCCAGGGGCGCCGGTGAGGTCGGTGGAGCCGGCTGGCAGCGAGAGAGAGAGATCAGAGAGGGGTGGTTCGGTTTAGGCTAGGGTTAGTCTCGGCAAGGAAAAGAGAGAGAGAGCTAGTGGGGTGGGGTAGATGGGTAGCTAGGTGGGGCCTGCTGGCAGGTAGAGGGGACACCTCGGCATGGTGAGAGGAGAGGGTGAGGTGAGGTAAGGTTTAGGGTTTAGATTAGATCTAGGGTTAGTGGAATAGAGAAGGGTAGGTTTTTGTTAGATGTTAGGGTTTGGGGAGAGGCTAAAGTGAGAGATTAGAGAGAGAGGGTAGATTAGGGTAGGTTAAGGTGGTAGGGCTTTCTCATGATCAACACAAGCTCAAGCAAGAAAAAGGTGGTAAGAAAGTGGGGGTAGGGTTTGGTATGTTACACATGACCTTGCATGGCACACTCACAAGTGGGGTCATGATGTTGAAGCACATGGTAAGGAGAGATCAAACAAGGTGAAATATTTGGGAGAGAAGGGAGAGCTCCAAAAGATATACACCACCCAAAGATTCAAATAAAATACAAAAGACTAGAATGTGGTGGTACTTGCATGGCCCATGCAAAATATTAAATGCCATGATTTAATCTTGTAAAAATAACAAAGTTAATGGTCATGGCATTTATATATATGCATTCTAATATATGGAGACAAAGCCATGCTAAAGGAAAAAGAATTGGATCCATCCCAACCCACATGAGCTAAATTAAATGGCA
This sequence comes from Avena eriantha, assembly GCA_910589775.1. Lineage (NCBI taxonomy): Eukaryota > Viridiplantae > Streptophyta > Magnoliopsida > Poales > Poaceae > Avena > Avena eriantha. The sequence goes on from CAJUXJ010001730.1 coordinate 32,193, forward strand.
AGAATAAAATAAAGGCCCATGGTTAAATGGAATAGTGGAATTGTAAGGTGGTGAAAGAAAGGTGGTGGAGTGGAATAAAAGATATGCCCCCAACTCAACTTGGGCATTTAAACTATATATCAATAACCAAATACAACATCAAGAGGCAAAAACAATTACTAATGCATATGAGAGAAGAACCAAATCAAAAGGGTTTTATATGATACTCAAATGCAAGGTGGCATGATGACATGAGCATGATATAATTATGATGCAAAAATTGTATATAGGAAGTAGCCATTATATTACTAGACCAAGTAGCATTACAATTGTTAGACAATTCGGATGCTACATGTGGCAATAGCTCGTGAAAAACGACCGTAAAACGCGAAAACGACGAGTTTTGTGTCATAACTCTCAAACATGTATCGGGTCATAGGGTGGTTGTAAATACCGCTAGATCCCCAAAACCGTGGGTATAAACTCGTGAAATCGGCCATAATACGCGAAATCGACCAGTTTTTGGTTAAAACTCGCAAACATGCATCGGGTCTAAGGAGCCACGCAAATCCCCCTGGAAACTCACAACTATAGGTAATAGAGCATGAAAATGGCCATAAAACATAAAAACAACAAGATTTTGGTCATGCCCTCAAACATGTATCGGGTCTAACGAGCCATGCAAATCCCCCTGGAAACTCAAAACTATAGGCAATAGAGCATGAAAATGGCCATAAAACATAAAAACAAAAAGTTTTTAGTCATGCCCTCAAACATGTATCGGGTCTAATGGTCATTGTAAATCGCCCTGAAACACTATAACTGTAGCAATAGCTGATGAAAACGGTCGTAAAACATAAAAACGACAAATTTTTGGTCATCCCCAGAAACATGCATCGGGTCTAACGGTCCACGCAAATGCCCATGGACCCCAAAACAGTGTGAAATAGCTCATGAAAACGGTCGTAAAACGCGAAAACGACGAGTTTTTGGTCATAACTCTCAAACATGTATCGGGTCTTAGGGTGGTTGTAAATCCCGCTGGATCCCCAAAACCGTGGGTAATAACTCGTGAAAACGGCCATAACACGCGAAATCGACTAGTTTTTGGATAATACTCTCAAACATGTATCGGGTCTAACGAGCCATGCAAATCTCCCGGGAAACTCACAAGTTTAGGTAATAGAGCATGAAAATGGCCATAAAACATAAAAACAAAAAGTTTTTGGTAATGCCCTCAAACATGTATCGGGTCTAATGGTCATTGTAAATCGCCCGGAAACACTAGAACTGTGGCAATAGCTCATGAAAATGGTCATAAAACACAAAAACGTCGAATTTTTGGTCATCCCCAGAAACATGCATTGGGTCTAACGGTCCATGCAAATCCCCATGGAGCCCCAAAACAGTGTGCAATAGCTCATGAAAACGGCCGTAAAACACGAAAACGACGAGTTTTTGGTCATAACTCTCAAACATGTATCAGGTCTTAGGGTTGCTGTAAATCCCCCTGGAACCCCAAAATTGTGGGAAATAACTCACGAAAACGGCCATAATACGCGAAATCGACCAATTTTTGGTTAAAACTCTCAAACATGTGTTGGTTCTTAGGGTCGTTGTAAATCCCCATGGAGCCTCAAACAGTGTGCAATAGCTCATGAAAACGGCCGTAAAACACGAAAATGATGCGTTTTTGGTCATAACAATCAAACATGTATCGGGTCGTAGGGTCGTTGTAAATCCCCATGGAGCACCAAAATAGTGTGCACTAGCTCATGAAAACGGATGTAAAACGTGAAAATGATGAATTTTTGGTCATAACTCTCAAACATGTATCGGGTCTTAGGGTCATTGTAAATCCCCCTAGAACTCCAAAACTGTGGGCAATAACTCATGAAAACAACCATAATACGCGAAATCGACGAGTTTTTAGTTAGAACTCTCAAACATGTATCGGGTCTAACGAGCCATGCAAACCCCCCGGAAACTCAAAACTATAGGCAATAGAGCATGAAAATGGCAATAAAACATAAAAACAAAAAGTTTTTGGTAATGCCCTCAAACATGTATCGGGTCTAATGGTCATTGTAAATCGCCCTGAAACACTAGAACTATGGCAGTACCTCATGAAAACAGTCATAAAACACAAAAACGACAAATTTTTGGTCATCCCCAGAAACATGCATCGGGTCTAACGGTCCACGCAAATCCCCATGGACCCCAAAAAAGGTGAAATAGCTCATGAAAACGGTCGTAAAACACGGAAATGACGAGTTTTTGGTCATAACTCTCGAACATGTATCGGGTCTTAGGGTGGTTGTAAATCCCGCTGGATCCCCAAAACCGTGGGTAATAACTCGTGAAAACGGCCATAATACGCGAAATCGACCAGTTTTTGGTTAAAACTCTCAAACATGTATTGGTTCTTAGGGTCATTGTAAATCCCCACGGAGCCTCAAAACAGTGTGCAATAGCTCATGAAAACGGCCGTAAAACACGAAAATGATGCATTTTTGTCATAACTATCAAACATGTATCGGGTCGTAGGGTCGTTGTAAATCCCCATGGAGCATCAAAACAGTGTGTACTAGCTCATGAAAACGGACGTAAAACGTGAAAACGACGAATTTTTGGTCATAACTCTCAAACATGTATCGGGTCTTAGGTTTGTTGTAAATCCCCCTGGAACTCCAAAACTATGGGCAATAACTCATGAAAACAACCATAATACGCGAAATCGATGAGTTTTTAGTTAGAACTCTCAAACATGTATCGGGTCTAACGAGCCATGCAAACCCCCCCGGAAACTCAAAACTATAGGCAATAGAGCATGAAAATGGCCATAAAACATAACAACAAAAAGTTTTTGGTCATGCCCTCAAACATGTATCGGGTCTAATGGTCATTGTAAATGCCCTGAAACACTAGAACTATGGCAGTACCTCATGAAAACAGTCATAAAACACAAAAACAACAAATTTTTGGACATCCCCAGAAACATGCATCGGGTCTAACAGTCCACGCAAATCCCCATGGACCCCAAAACAGTGTGAAATAGCTCATGAAAACGGTCGTAAAACGTGGAAGCGACGAGTTTTTGGTCATAACTCTCAAACATGTATCGGGTCTTAGGGTGGTTGTAAATCCCGCTGGATCCGCAAAACCGTGGGTAATAACTCGTGAAAACGGCCATAATACGCGAAATCGACCAGTTTTTGGTTCAAACTCTCAAACATGTATTGGTTCTTAGGGTCGTTGTAAATCCCCACGGAGCCTCAAAACAGTGTGCAATAGCTCATGAAAACGGCTGTAAAACACGAAAATGATGCATTTTTTGTCGTAACTATCAAACATGTATCGGGTCGTAAGGTCGTTGTAAATCCCCATGGAGCACCAAAACAGTGTGCACTAGCTCATGAAAACGGACGTAAAACGTGAAAACGACAAATTTTGGTCATAACTCTCAAACATTTATCGGGTCTTAGGGTCGTTGTAAATCCCCCTGGAACTCCAAAACTGTGGGCAATAACTCATGAAAACAGCCATAATACGCGAAATCGACGAGTTTTTAGTTAGAACTGTCTAGCATGTATCGGGTCTAACGAGCCATGTAAACCCCCCCTAGAAACTCAAATCTATGGCAATAGAGCATGAAAATGGCCATAAAACATAAAAACAAAAAGTTTTTGGTCATGCCCTCAAACATGTATTGGGTCTAATGGTCATTGTAAATCGCCCTGAAACACTACAACTGTGGCAATAGCTCATGAAAACGGTCATAAAACACAAAAACGTCGAATTTTTGGTCATCCCCAGAAACATGCATTGGGTCTAACTGTCCGTACAAATCCTCATGGATCCCCAAAATAGTGTGCACTAGCTCATGAAAACAGCCGTAAAACACGAAAACGACGAGTTTTTGGTCATAACTCTCAAACATGTATCAGGTCTTAGGGTGGTCGTAAATCCCCCTGGAACCCCAAAACTGTGGGCAATAACTCAAGAAAACGGCCATAATACGCGAAATCGATGAGTTTTTGGTTAAAACTCTCATACATGTATAGGGTCTAACGAGCCATGTAAATCCTCCTGGAAACTCACAACTATAGGCAATAGAGCATGAAAATGGCCATAAAACATTAAAACAAAAAGTTTTTGGTCATGCCCTCAAACATGTACCGGGTCTAATGGTCATTGTAAATTGCCCTGAAACACTATAACTGTGGCAATAGCTCATGAAAAGTGTCATAAAACACAAAACGACAAATTTTTGGTCATCCCCAGAAACATGCATCGGGTCTAACGGTCCACGCAAATCCCCATGGACGCCAAAACAGTGTGAAATAGCTCATGAAAACGGCCGTAAAACACGAAAACGATGAGTTTTTGGTCATAACTCTCAAACATGTATCAGGTCTTAGGGTGGTTGTAAATCCCCCTGGAACCCCAAAATTGTGGGTAATAACTCACGAAAACGGCCACAATACGCGAAATCGACCAATTTTTGGTTAAAATTCTCAAACATGTATTGGTTCTTAGGGTCGTTGTAAATCCCCATGGATACTCAAAACAGTGTGCAATAGCTCATGGAAATGGCCGTAAAACACGAAAATGATGAGTTTTTGGTCATAACTCTCAAACATGTATCAGGTCTTAGGGTCGTTGTAATTTCCCCTGGAACTCCAAAACTGTGGGTAATAACTCATGAAAACAGCCATAATACGCGAAATCGACGAGTTTTGGTTAAAAATCTCAAAAATATATCGGGTCTAACGAGCCATGCAAATCCCCCTAGAAACTCACAACTATAGGTAATAGAGCATGAAAATGGCCATAAAACATAAAAACACAAACGTTTTGGTCAAGCCCTCAAACATGTATCGGGTCTAATGGTGGTTGTAAATCGCCCTGAAACCCTATAACTGTGGCAATAGCTCATGAAAACGGTCATAAAACACAAAAACGACAAATTTTTGGTCATCCCCAGAAACATGCATTAGGTCTAACGGTCCACACAAATCTCCATGGAGCCCCAAAACAGTGTGCAATAAGTCATGAAAACAGCCGTAAAACGCGAAAACGATGAGTTATTGGTCATAACTCTCAAACATATATGGGGTCTTAGGGTCGTTGTAAATCCCCATGGAGCCCCAAAACAGGGTCCAATAGCTCATGAAAACGGCCGTAAAAAACACGAAAATGATGCGTTTTTGGTCATAACTACCAAACATTTATTGGGTCGTAGGGTCGTTGTAAATCCCTATGGAGCACCAAAACATTGTGCACTAGCTCATGAAAACGGACGTAAAACGTAAAAACGACGAATTTTTGGTCATAAGTCTCAAACATGTATCGGGTCTTAGGGTCGTTGTAAATCCCACTGGAACTCCAAAAATGTGGGCAATAACTCATGAAAACAGCCAAAATACGCGAAATCGGCGAGTTTTTAGTTAGAACTCTCAAACATGTATCGGGTCTAACGAGCCATGCAAATCCCCCTGGAAACTCAAAACTATAGGCAATAGAGCATGAAAATGGCCATAAAACATAAAAAATAAAAGTTTTTGGTCATGCCCTCAAACATGTACCGGGTCTATTGGTCATTGTAAATCGGCCTGAAACAGTATAACTGTGGCAATAGCTCATGAAAACGGTTATAAAACACAAAAACGACAAATTTTTGGTCATCCCAGAAGCATGCATCGGGTCTAACGGTCCACGCAAATCCCCATGGACCCCAAAACAGTGTGAAATTGCTCATGAAAACGGCCGTAAAACACGAAAACGACGACATTTTGGTCATAACTCTCAAACATGTATCAGGTCTTAGGGTGGTTGTAAATCCCCCTAGAACCCCAAAACTGTGGGTAATAACTCACAAAAACGGCCATAATACGCGAAATCGGCGAGTTTTTAGTTAGAACTCTCAAACATGTATCGGGTCTAACGAGCCATGAAAATCCCCTTGGAAACTCAAAACTATAGGCAATAGAGCATGAAAATGGCCATAAAACATAAGAACAAAAAGTTTTTGGTCATGCCCTCAAACATGTACCGGGTCTATTGGTCATTGTAAATCGCCCTGAAACAGTATAACTGTGGCAATAGCTCATGGAAACGGTCATAAAACACAAAAACGACAAATTTTTGGTAATCCTAGAAACATGCATCGGGTCTAACGGTCCACGCAAATCCCCATGGACCCCAAAACAGTGTGAAATAGCTCATGAAAACGGCCGTAAAACACGAAAACGACGAGTTTTTGATCATAACTCTCAAACATGTATCAGGTCTTAGGGTGGTTGTAAATCCCCCTAGAACCCCAAAATTGTGGGTAATAACTCACAAAAACGGCCATAATACGCGAAATCGACAAATTTTTGGTTAAAACTCTCAAACATGTATTGGTTCTTAGGGTTGTTGTAAATCCCCATGGATCCTCAAAACAGTGTGCAATAGCTCATGAAAATGGCTGTAAAACACGAAAATGATGCGTTTTTGGTCATAACTATCAAAAATGTATCAGGTCGTAGGGTCGTTGTAAATCCCCCTGGAATTCCAAAACTGTGGGCAATAACTCATGAAAACAGCCAAAATACGCGAAATCGGCGAGTTTTTAGTTAGAACACTCAAACATGTATCGGGTCTAACGAGCCATGCAAATCCCCCTGGAAACTCAAAACTATAGGCAATAGAGCATGAAAATGGACATAAAACATAAAAACAAAAAGTTTTTGGTCATGCCCTCAAACATGTATCGGGTCTAATGGTCATTGTAAATCGCCCTGAAACACTATAACTGTGGCAATAGCTCATGAAAACGGTCATAAAACACAAAAACGACAAATTTTTGGTCATCCCAGAAACATGCATCGGGTCTAACGGTCCACGTAAATCCCCATGGACCCCAAAATAGTGTGAAATAGCTCATGAAAACGGCCGTAAAACACGAAAACGACGAGTTTTTGGTCATAACTCTCAAAGATGTATCAGGTCTTAGGGTGGTTGTAAATCCCCCTGGAACCCCAAAATTGTGGGTAATAACTCACAAAAACGGCCATAATACGCGAAATCGACCAATTTTTGGTTAAAGCTCTCAAACATGTATTGGTTCTTAGGGTCGTTGTAAATCCCCATGGATCCTCAAAACAGTGTGCAATAGCTCATGAAAATGGCCGTAGAACACGAAAATGATGCGTTTTTGGTCATAACTATCAAACATGTATCAGGTCGTAGGGTCGTTCTAAATCCCCATGGAGCACCAAACAGTGTGCACTAGCTCATGAAAACGGACGTAAAACGTAAAAACGACGAATTTTTGGTCATAACTCTCAAACATGTATCGGGTGTTAGGGTCCTTGTAAATCCCCCTGGAACTCCAAAACTATGGGCAATAACTCATGAAAACAGCCATAATACGCGAAATCGGCGAGTTTTTAGTTAGAACTCCCAAACATGTATTGGGTCTAACGAGCCATGCAAATCCCCCTGGAAACTGAAAACTATAGGCAATAGAGCATGAAAATGGCCATAAAACATAAAAACAAAAAGTTTTTGGTCATGCCCTCAAACATGTATCGGGTCTAATGGTCATTGTAAATCGCCCTGAAACACTAGAACTGTGGGAATAGCTCATGAAAACGGTCATAAAACACAAAAACGACAAATTTTTGGTCATCCCCAGAAACATGCATTGGGTCTAACGGTCCAGGCAAATCCCCATGGCCCCAAAACAGTGTGAAATAGCTCATGAAAACGGTCGTAAAACGCGAAAACGACGAGTTTTTGGTCATAACTCTCAAACATGTATCTGGTCGTAGGGTCGTTGTAAATCCCCCTGAAACTCCAAAACTATGGGCAATAACTCATGAAAACAGCCATAATACGCGAAATCTACGAGTTTTTAGTTAGAACTCTCAAACATGTATCGGGTCTAACGAGCCATGCAAATCCCCATAGAAACTCACAACTATAGGCAATAGAGCATGAAAATGGCCATAAAACATTAAAACAAAAAGTTTTTGGTCATGCCCTCAAACATGTATCGGGTCTAGTGTTCGTTGTAAATCGCCCTGAAACCCCATAACTGTGGCAATAGCTCATGAAAACGGTCATAAACACAAAAACGACAAATTTTTGGTCATCCCCAAAAACATGCATCGGGTCTAACGGTCCGCACAAATCTCCATGGAGCCCCAAAACAGTGTGCAATAGCTCATGAAAAAGGCCGTAAAACGCGAAAACGATGAGTTTTGGTCATAACTCTCAAACATGTATGGGGTCTTAGGGTCGTTGTAAATGCCCATGGAGCCCCAAAACAGTGTGCAATAACTCATGAAAACGGCCGTAAAAAACACGAAAATGATGCGTTTTTGGTCATAACTATCAAACATGTATCGGGTCGTAGGGTCGTTGTAAATCCCCATGGAGCACGAAAACAGTGTGCACTAGCTCATGAAAACGGACGTAAAACGTAAAAACGACGAATTTTTGGTCATAACTCTCAAACATGTATCGGGTGTTAGGGTCCTTGTAAATCGCCCTAGAACTCCAAAACCGTGGGTAATAACTCGAGAAAACGGCCAATATACGCGAAATCGGCGAGTTTTTAGTTAGAACTCTCAAACATGTATCGGGTCTAACGAGCCATGCAAATCCCCCCTGGAAACTCAAAACTATAGGTAATAGAGCATGAAAATGGCCATAAAAGATAAAAACAAAAAGTTTTTGGTCATGCCCTCAAACATGTATCGGGTCTAATAGTCATTGTAAATCGCCCTGAAACACTAGAACTATGGCAATAGTTCATGAAAACGGTCATAAAACACAAAAACGTCGAATTTTTGCTCATCCCCAGAAACATGCATCGGGTCTAACGGTCCGCACAAATCTCCATGGAGCCCCAAAACAGTGTGCAATAGCTCATGAAAAAGGCCGTAAAACGCGAAAAACGATGAGTTTTGGTCATAACTCTCAAACATGTATGGGGTCTTAGGGTCGTTGTAAATGCCCATGGAGCCCCAAAACAGTGTGCAATAACTCATGAAAACGGCCGTAAAAAACACGAAAATGATGCGTTTTTGGTCATAACTATCAAACATGTATCGGGTCGTAGGGTCGTTGTAAATCCCCATGGAGCACGAAAACAGTGTGCACTAGCTCATGAAAACGGACGTAAAACGTAAAAACGACGAATTTTTGGTCATAACTCTCAAACATGTATCGGGTGTTAGGGTCCTTGTAAATCGCCCTAGAACTCCAAAACCGTGGGTAATAACTCGAGAAAACGGCCAATATACGCGAAATCGGCGAGTTTTTAGTTAGAACTCTCAAACATGTATCGGGTCTAACGAGCCATGCAAATCCCCCTGGAAACTCAAAACTATAGGTAATAGAGCATGAAAATGGCCATAAACATAAAACAAAAAGTTTTTGGTCATGCCCTCAAACATGTATCGGGTCTAATAGTCATTGTAAATCGCCCTGAAACACTAGAACTATGGCAATAGTTCATGAAAACGGTCATAAAACACAAAACGTCGAATTTTTGCTCATCCCCAGAAACATGCATCGGGTCTAACGGTCCATGCAAATCCCCATGGACCCCCAAAATAGTGTGCAATAGCTCATGAAAACGGCCGTAAAACACGAAAACGATGAGTTTTTGGTCATAACTCTCAAACATGTATCTGGTGTTAGGGTGGCTGTTGTAAACACGAAAATTGTAGGTAATAACTCACGAAAACAGCCATCATACGCGAAATCGACCCAATTTTGGGTTAAAACTCTCAAACATGTATTGGTTCTTAGGCTCGTTGTAAATCCCCATGGAGCCTGAAAACAGTGTGCAATAGCTCATGAAAACGGCCGTAAAACACGAAAATGATGCGTTTTTGGTCATAACAATCAAACATGTATCGGGTCGTAGGGTCGTTGTAAATCCCCATGGAGCACCAAAATAGTGTGCACTAGCTCATGAAAACGGACGTAAAACGTGAAAATGATGAATTTTTGGTCATAACTCTCAAACATGTATCGGGTCTTAGGGTCGTTGTAAATCCCCCAGGAACTCCAAAACTGTGGGCAATAACTCATGAAAACAGCCATAATACGCGAAATCGACGAGTTTTTAGTTAGAACTCTCAACATGTATCGGGTGTAACGAGCCATGCAAATCCCCCTGGAAACTCAAAACTATAGGCAATAGAGCATCAAAATGGCCATAAAACATAAAAACAAAAAGTTTTTAGTCATGCCCTCAAACATGTATCGGGTCTAATGGTCATTGTAAATCGCCCTGAAACACTATAAGTGTGGCAATAGCTCATGAAAACGGTCATAAAACACAAAAACGACAATGTTTGGTCATCCCCTAAAACATGCATCGGGTCGAACGGTCCACCCAAATCCCCATGGAAATCCCCATGGAGCACCAAAATAATGTGCACTAGCTCATGAAAACGGACGTAAAACGTGAAAATGATGAATTTTTGGTCATAACTCTCAAACATGTATCGGGTCTTAGGGTCGTTGTAAATCCCCCAGGAACTCCAAAACTGTGGGCAATAACTCATGAAAACAGCCATAATACGCGAAATCGACGAGTTTTTAGTTAGACTCTCAAACATGTATCGGGTCTAACGAGCCATGCAAATGCCCCTG
>CAJUXJ010001731.1:0-33595 GCA_910589775.1 Avena eriantha
GCTCGGCTTAGCATGGCCATGCCACTAGGGGGTAGGGGATGGGGTTTAAATGGCCTGGTTAGATCACTTGGGGACAGAGGGAGAGTTTTGAGGAAAATTGGGGTGCAAAACCCTGTTGCAAATAGTGAGCTATGTTTAGAGTTTAATTCTGCCTACCATGTGTTTGATGAAATGGCCGCATGAAAATTTCTTTTTGAGTTTTGAAAAGATTTTTGGTGGGTTGCTAGTACTAAGCTTGAGACTCGTGTGGGTGCTTGGGTTTGAAAAACTGAGCTTGTTTGAGTGGTTTTTTGAAATAGTGGGATCTTCCCATATAAATTAGATTCAATTTGAACTGTATTACAAAAATAGTGGTTTTGAATGTTTTTAGCAGATCACAAAGTGGGCCTTGGTACCATTATTATGTGTACTAGAAAGGGGTGTAAAGATCACAATTGTTTCTCTGTTAGGTTTTGAGTCTAGCAATAGCCAAAGTAGGCATGTATAGCTAATTTGGCCAAAATGACCATTCACTTCATTTATTCATATTGAGTTGTTTTTCTTTGGGAAAAGTTTGGGAATGATTTAGGTGATGTTTATTTCACCTAAGAATCATTTTACAAGCAATGGATCTCAGAACCATGGCAATTTCAAATCAACTCCTATTCTAAATGCACATACACATGAATGCTTTCATATTTTGAAATGGAAAAGTTTTTTTAACCCCCAATTTTGGTGATTTGGATCTTGATAAGCTTGGATTAAAGTTTTTGGATGTTACAAACCTCCCCCCTTAAACAAAATCTCGTCCCGAGATTTACAAAGAAAACTAGGAACTAAAGAGATCTGGGAACTCTGTCCTAATGTAATCTTCGCTCTCCCAATTGGCTTCCTCTTCGATATGGTTGCTCCACTGAATCTTGAGAAACTTGATACTCCTGGTTCTGGTGGTTCTGTAAGCTTCCTCTAAGATACGAATGGGCACTTCAGGATATGTCAGGTCATTGTTGATCTCAACAGCTCTGTGGTCGATGTTCTTGAAAACTTCAGTCTTTTCTTGCACTTCTAATCATTTGTGAAGCAACGAGATATGGAACACATTGTGGATGGCTGACATCTCTCAGGTAGTTCCAGCTGATATGACACTTCTCCTCGACGGTTCAGAATCTTGAAGGGCTCGATATATCTGGGGGCTAACTTCCTTTCAGACTAAAGCGTTGGGTTCCTTTCAATGGTGAAACCTTGAGATATACATAATCTCCGACATTGAAAGTCAGGTCTCTCCCTCTCTTGTCAGCATAACTCTTCTGTCTAGATTGGGCGGTCTTGAGGTGCTCACACACTTTGTGAACCTTCTCTTCTGATTCTCGGAGAATGTCGGGTCCAAAGATCTGACTCTCTCCTACTTGCGACCAATTCAAAGGGGTACGACACTTTCTTACATATAGGAATTCAAATGGTGCCATCTGCAAACTAGCTTGATAATTGTTGTTATATGAGAATTCTGTGAAAGGCAGGCAGTCTTCCCATTTTGAGCCGTATTCTAGCACACAAGCGCTAAGCATATCTTCTAAGATCTGGTTGGCTTCTCTCAGTCTGTCCATCAGTTTGCGGGTGATATGCGGTACCTGAAGTTCAACTTGGTTCCCAATCCTTCCTGGACTTTCTGCCAAAATCTCGACGTAAACTGGGTTCCCTCGATCTGATACTATGGTCTTGGGGGTTCCATGCAGACTAACGATCCTAGCAACTCTACTAGCTTTGCACTCTGGTAGGTAGTCTTGACAGGTATAAAATGAGCTACCTTGGACAGTCTATCAACTATGACCCAGACTGAGTCATTTCCCCTACTGGAAGTAGGTAAACCGGTGATAAAGTCCATTCCTACAGAATCTCATTTCCATTCCGAAATCTGCAATGGTTGGAATAGTCCTGTAGGTCTCTGATGCTCTGCTTTCACTATTTGACAGATGTCACACTTGGTGATGTAACCTCCGATTTCTCTCTTCATCTTGTGCCACCAAAATTTCTCTTTCAAATCCTGATACATCTTTGTTCCTCTAGGGTGGATAGAATAGAGAGTATCATGAGCTTCCTTCATGATAACTTGCTTCAGCTCCGAATCTGCTGGCACACAGATATGTCCTTGGTACCCACAGTACTCCTTCTTCGTCTTCAGTGAATCCAGGTACTTTTCCTGTACCAATACGACGTTTGATTCTGTCGATACTTTCATTTCCCTTCTGGTATTCCTTGATTTGGCTAATCAAAGTGGGTTGAAGTTCAATGCTAGCTAAGAATCCTTTGCTAACTAACTCAGTTCTGAACTGCTCCAACTCTTCATACAAACTTGGTTGCTTCTCTTTGACCATTGTGTTTAGCCTACACGGCAATATGCTAAGAGCATCTGCTACCACATTGGCTTTGCCGAGGTGATAGTGAATGTCAAGGTCATAATCCTTGATTAACTCTATCCATCTCCTTTGCCTCATATTCAACTCCTTCTGAGTGAAAATATACTTCAAGCTCTTGTGATCTGAGTAAATCTCACAACGATTACCCATCAGATAATGATGCCATGTCTTCAATGCCAAAACTACGGCTGCTAGCTCAAGATCATGGGTCGGATAGTTCTGCTCATGCTGCTTCAGTTGTCGAGACAGATACACGATGACTTTGCCTTTTTACATCAATACACATCCGAGACCAATCTTGGATGCATCACAATATACATCAAACGGCTTCTTGATGTCTGGCATGATCAATATTGGGGCTGATATCAATCTCTTCTTTAGCTCCTAGAAACTGGCTTCACATTTGTCTGTCCATTCAAACTTCTTGTCCTTCTTCAAAAAATTGGGTCATAGGTCTGGCGATGCTCGAAAATCCTTCTACGAACTTGCGGTAATATCCCGCTAATCCGAGAAATGCACGGACTTGGGTTTGAGGGGTTGGGGCTTCCCATTCTTCGACATCTTTGATCTTGGCGAGATCAACAGAGACTCCTCTGGAAAACAAAATATGTCCTAGGAATCCTACTTCTTTCAGCCAAAACTCACACTTGCTGAACTTGGCATATAACTGATGCCCTCTCAGGGTTTCTAGGATGATTCTCAGGTGTTGCTCATGCTCTTCTTCTGACTTGGAGTAGATAAGAATGTCGTCGATAAACACAACTACAAACTTATCTAGGTAATTCATAAAGATCTTATTCATGAGATTCATGAAATAAGCAGGGGCATTGGTTTAATCCAAAGACATAACCGTATACTCGTATAAACCATAGCGAGTAGTAAAGGAGGTCTTCGGAATATCCGTTGCACGAATCTTAAGTTGGTGATAACCAATCCTAAAATCAATCTTTGAGAAAACCTGGGCTCCAGTCAACTGGTCAAATAGATCCTCTATCTTCGGCAAGGGGTACTTGTTCTTGATGGTGACGTCATTCAACTTTTGTAATCTGTGCACAAACGATTGCCTCCATCTTTCTTGTCGACGAATAACACTGGTGATCTCCATGGTGATGCGCTTGGTTGAATCAAGCCTTTTTCTAACATGGCATCCAACTGCTTCTTCAGTTCCACTAACTCTGAGTGGTTCATGCTATAGGGTCTCTAGGCTATGGGTCCGGTTCCGGGGAATAGTTCGATAATGAACTCAATATCCCTATCCGGGGGCATACCCGGCAATTAATCTGGGAATACGTCAGGGTATTCACAGACTACTTTGACCTGGTCAATGGTGGGCAGGGCTACACTCTTGTTGCACTTGAATTGACGAGGTAAGGTTTCAGAGATATGTTCTACTGTGACTCCAGAACTACTAGTCATGGTGATGGCTTTCTTACCACAGTCTATCAATCCTTTATGCCTTGACATCCAGTCCATATCTCATACTACTTCCAATCCTTTGGTTCCAAGTACAATTAGGTTGGCATAAATATCTATCCCATGTATTCTGATAGGCACAGCCTTGCAAAATTTTCTAGCTTTGGTTGTTGAACCGGGGATTTGAACTATCATGACATGCTTCAGGTTGGTTGGGTGAATCTTACTAGTGCATGCAAATTCTTTGGTGACAAATGAATGTGATGCTCCCGAATCAAACAACACTCTTGCTAAAACTGAGTTGACAGAAAACATACCGAGCACTACATCTGGCGCTTCTTGGGCTTCTTCGGCGTTCATGTGGAAGAGACGACCGTTGCGGTTGTGAGGATTCCCTGGGGCAAACCTTCTCCCTGGTTGAACATGACGCTGCTGTTGAGCTAGGACATTCACATTGGTATTGACGGCAGTCTTCTTGGGACACTCATTGGAATAGTGACCCTTTACTCCACACTCGAAACAAGTGATATGGGACTTTTCCTTTGCGGCGACCGGAACAACATTGCTGCTAGTTCTGGGTGCAGTGTTGTTGTTGCTGCTCTTGGGAGGTGCATGGTTGAAATTGTTGGCATTTCCGGAGTTGTGATTGTTTCCTCCGGACTTCACATTGCCTCTGCTACGGTTGGGGTAGCTTGGGCGAGACATTGGGGGTCGATTGTTCCTTGGTGCATATCCTGGGGAGAGGTTGGGACGGTACTTCTAGTGACTGCTGGATCCATATTGCTGCATCATACGGCGCTTGCGGTTGTCGTTTGCCTGGTTAATCTTCCCTTCCATCTGAATGTCAGAGTCGACTAGCTCTTCAAGATCCTCGAAACAGATGTTGACGAGGACAGTCTGCATCTTTATCATGCATTCCGTTCAAGAATCTCTCCTTCTTCTTGGCCTCCGTGTTGATGTCATCAGGTGCATATCTGGCAAGTGACAAGAATCTGTCACGGTACTCTACCACAGTCATTCTACCTTGCTTCAAGTCACGAAACTCATCTCTCATTCGGGTGACTAGACCCTGCGGCACGTGGGTGCGGGTGAACTTGAATTTGAATGCTTCCCATGTCATAACTTGACCATGGTTCATCAGACGGATACTGTTCCACCATGCTCTTGCATCTCCTGCCAGATAGTGGGTGGCGAAGAGAACTTTCTCATTTTCATCAACTCTTGCAACTTCTAAGTTGTTTTCCATGGTCTGTAACCATTCATCAACATCTAGTGGGTTTTTAGCTTGGTTAAAGATTGGGGGATTGGTATTCTGAAAAGTTTTTGAGTTTGGATCCATGGTGATCTTGGTTTCCATGCCCTTGGTTGTTTTGGGCCATCTGAGCTATCTGCTGTAATGTTGCTAAGTTGGCTTGGCGCTCTGCCCTGCTTGCTTCGCGGTCTGCAACTAACATCTGCATAATCTACAGCATTGGGTCTTGCGACGAGCTGGTCCCTCCTTGGTTTCCACGAGTCATCTGAAGATTGAGATAGATACGGGGGTAAGAGGCAACTTTCTAAGGTTCAGGGTTTTGGTTTCAAAGCTAAAACTTTGAGTTTAACTCGGGTTTTGCAACTAACTCCATTTCATTCATGCAAACAGCACACGATACAACACACACCACAAGAGTCAAAGGGAAAATAGATGGTTTGAAGAACCATTTTGCAAGCTACGATATAGTAGGACCGATACATATCAGACTACGAAAGTGCTCTAGTGCATCTACTCATCGTCGATGAAGTCGGAATCATCATCGTCAGTGTAGAAGTCCACATCATCCTCCTCCAGAAAGTCATCATCATTGCTGAGGTAAGAATCCATGTCTCCTTGGATGTCTTCACCCTCATCTTCTTCTTCCTTTGCTGCAAGATGAGCTTCCTGCTCCTTGACGGTCTTCTCGAGGTCGGCCACCTTCTTGCGAAGACAGGCGATGGTGCGATCCTTCTTTGCACGCTGGCGGCAAAGAGACTGACGATCCTGGACGAGCAGTGCGAAAGTCTGGGCCTTCTGGTCGGCAATGGCATGGTTCTGGTTGGCTAACTCTCTAGCATTGTCCAGCTCCTTCTACCGGTCATACAACAGGAAGTCGAGGTTCTATACTTGGCCCTTGAGTGCTGGATGACTTGGCATCTCCATCGGCATTCCCATGAAGTCACGTCTTGCATAGTGAGCAAAACGGGTTCCTTGGATTTGGTTGACGCTGAGGGCACATAGACATGCGAGAGCTTCATGCATTGCCCTGGCTAATCCATCTAGCCAGTTATTCTCTCTCACGGAGAACTGGATTCTCCCAGAAGTTGGTGCTTCGATGCTTCCTCGAAGATCAGCGGTGACTAGCCACTATTAGTCTCCTCCTGGGGGTCCTAGAAGTTGAGCTCCAAGAAACTTCGGATGTGGGTGTCCCAGTAACTCTGACAGTGAATCCAGATCCCTCTCGAAGATCAGCTGACCTCCATTTCCCAACTGGTAGAACTTGCTGAACTGAGACTCCATCTATAAGAGTTTAGGATGAGGAAGTTAGTGAAGTGATCAAGTGTGTCAAATTTTTAAATAGTAATGTAAGAAATTTGAGGCATATGAATTTTTGAGAGAAAGAATCAATTCCAAAGGATAAGATAGGAAATAGTTTTTCATAAATACTCACTTTGCTTTTGAAACTAAGTTTTTGTTTGGACGTCCATTCTAACTAGGGTCTCCTATGGTCAAGATGGCTCTGATACCAACTTGTCAACAGTCGGATTTTTAATGCCAGATGCCCGTTATGCCATACCTCGCAATCCCAGGATTACCATTTTTGCGAGACATAACGGATTGGATAACACAGTACATCATCCATTACAAACCATACATAAGGTCTTACACAAATAAAGATCTCATGATCCAGTCTTAATATAACAAGCAGCGGAAATAAAAGATAAGCGTAGCGATGGGGTCCATCTTCAGGGGCATAGGCAATGCTGACGAAGGCAGATAACCCTAGTTATCATAGTCGTCCTGCTGGCCATCATCTTGATAGTCTCCTTCATAGTCTGGTCATGAGAATAGCCAGGGACAAAAGCCATGAGTACTCTTTAAGTACTCGCAAACTACCACTAACAAGTAGTATAGTTCTAAATTAAAGTGCTAACTCTAAGTGTTAACTATAAAGTTAAGTTTGAAACCTAAGCTGAGTTCAGAAGCAAAGAAAGATAAAATAAAGTTCTACAATCACTTAAGTTGGGAAGCTAGTGTCATAAACACAACCCTGTTGTGGTCAAGTCAAGTGTCATCATTTCATAAGTGCTTTTGGAAAAAACATCTGACAACGAAACAGTATGGCCATTCCAACTGTCCATAACCTCGGACGCGGCTATTCGAATAGTTTGACACTCTGCAGAGGTGGTACACTTTCACCACAAGATTCGATACATCTGTCAGGGATAGCCCTGAATCCTCATACTTAGTATGCAGATAATCAAACACAACCTTTCCTTTACACACCCTAGTATAAGCACCTCTCCTATGAGCATGGCCTCCTAACCATGACCATCTGTCATCTTGGGCACTGCATAGGTGGACAACATTGAGAGGTAGCCTCAGCTCAAACCTCTCCCGCGAGGGAACTAATACTAATGCATATAAACTTCCAGCTAAGCCTTACCCAATTCAGGTAGTGTGGTTGTACGGTAAATTTGGAATGGTATCCCATCCGAATCCAACCATCAGTTTTATAAAAGGTTTAAGGCTCATGCCTCAACATTTTCATCATCATAAACCATTTGTGTTTCTCAACACATGTCAAAACATCTCAATAGAATGACTCATCATTCTAAGGTTTTCATAATTCATTTTCACCAAGTGTTCCCATCTAAAGTGACTAAAGTTTTGATCTACCTTTAATCTACTAAGTTAAGAGTGTTCACTAAGGTGGAAAAGATGGGATCAATCTCATGCCATAGAATGACATCTAAGGGTTATCTAAATAGGCCAAGTTTTATACTCTTTATGCTACCTTTAAAACAAGTAATGTACTTTGTGTAAAGTAAAGGGAGTAAAGCTTGAATTGAAAACTTGGGGTAAATATGAGTCAAAGTAGTGTAATCAAAGCATGCCTAAAGCATCTTTGCTAAACCATCTAGTTTAATCTTAGCTTGATAAGCATTATACTTGCAGGTGTTAGCTTGCCTTGCGTAGTGCAGTGGTTGAAGTTTTCTTCTTCTTATTCTTGGTAGAACTCCTCCTCCTCGAAAGCTTGGTCGGTACTATTGTCTATAAATACGTACGGAGTACACAATCACCAAACAATACTTAACTAGTCTAATTAGCACTCTAAGACATATAGTTGATGATCTATTATCATCACAAGCATCACAAGTTTAGTTCAATAGTTTCTTCCTTTTATTTTACAAAAGTAATATCTACTCATTAAAAAAATTAACTAAGATTTAATATTCACCACTTCAAATATGGGATCATGTGGACACATTTCATCACCACATATTCTAACATGTGGGAATGTGACTTAAGGGTTGGATCATAATTACTTTGGTTTAAGTTCATTATTTAATGATTTAAAGTGACTAAAATGCCTATATAGCATTATTTTGGTACTAGACCAAAGTCACTTCATGTAAACCTTAATATTATTACATATTCAGATAGATATAGTGAAATGTGATTTTTGAGAGTTGAAATCAATTCAAAATCTATCTTGGTTGATTTTATAAAAATGTTGCAAGGTGCAAAAGCTTCTGTCTTATTATTTTTACTAGGAGAGATCTCTAACTCTGATTGAAATAAATCCAACGATATTGGGTAGATCTTTTCTGTAGCTTTCTAGCAAAATTGGAATCTCTCCATTTGGATTTGTAAATCTCTCTGAAATTAATTTGAAATACAGAGACAGATCTAGGTTTAAACTAAAAAGAAAAATCCTAATACAAACTAACTGGGTTGCGCGGGAAATGCTAACGGGTCGGCCTAGTGTCACTCCGCAGCGCGGGGCTCAGCTAACAGGGGGGTCCACTAGCCAGCGGCTCATAATGCGCGAATCGGTACGGGGCAATGTGGGGCGTTGGATTAGAACTGGGATCGACGGCTGGGGATCGTCGTCGATGACGGACCTGTCGCCGGTGAGCTCTAACCCTAATGGCTCGGTGGGGTGCATAGGGGGCGTACCAGGGCTCCAGCGACGTTGGCGAGGCGGGAAAACGGAATGGTGGTCGATAGCGAGCTCAGGGACGGCCGAGGCAGCTCCGGGGGTGGTTGCAATCAGCGGCGCCCTTCTCCTCCAGAGGCGGCCTGCTCCGGTGCGATTCCGGCGAACTGCTCCCCTTGCTCCGGCTAGAGGTGTAGGACGATAGTGAGGTGAGGGGAGTTGGGTGGTGTGCTGCAAATGGCTGGGGGTGCTCTCCTTTTATAGGCTCGACGGCGAGACAGCGCGGCATGGCCAGGCGACATGGCTACGGGCTGCTAGCGGCATCGCTGCGGGCGGCGATCGACGCCCGCGGTCTCCTGGCGGCGCTCTAGGAACTTAATGCGGGCTTAGGGGCGGTATTATGCGGTCGGGGGCAGCTGGCACTCTGAGCGGCAGAGGCGGCGGTGTCCACGGCGAGTGGTGGTTGTGGTGCGTTGGGCGGCGAGCAGGCATGTCCGACGTGTTCCCTGGGTCATGGTGGAGTGGTGGGCGCGGGCTACGGTCGAGCGGCGGCTTGGGCATGCGTGTCGGGCGTGGCACTCTGGCGTGTGCTCGGCATGGTGCAGTCGCACTGGGCGTGGGGGTTTGGCGGTGGTCCACTACTTGGCCTGGCTCGGGGAGGGGACGGTGGGTGACGGTGAGGTGCTGGCTAGCTGCTAGACATGGTGAGAGAGGGGGACGTGGTCTGCTTGGGTGAGGGCATGGTCGGCCGGCGAGTTGGTGCTCGGCTTGGCATGGCCATGCCACCAGGGGGTAGGGCTGGGGTTTAAATGGCCTGGTTAGATCACTTGGGGACAGAGGAAGAGTTTTGAGGAAAAATTGGGTGCAAAACCCTATTGCAAATAGTGAGCTATGTTTAGAGTTTAATTCTGCCTGCCAAGTGTTTGATGAAATGGCCGCATGAAATTTCTTTTTGAATTTTGAAAATATTTTTGGTGGGTTTTCTAGTACTAAGCTTGAGACTCTGTGGGTTCTTGGGTTTTGAAAATTGAGCTTGTTTGAGTGGTTTTTGAAATAGTGGGATCTTCCCATATAAATTAGATTCAATTTTGAACTGTATTTACAAAAATAATGTTTGAATGTTTTTAGCAGATCACAAAGTGGGCCTTGGTACCTCATTATGTGTACTAGCAAGGGGTGTAAAGATCCACAATTGTTTCTGTTAGGTTTTGAGTTCTAGGAATAGCCAAAGTAGGCATGATAGCTAATTTGGCCAAAATGACCATTCACTTCATTTACTCATATTGAGTTGTTTTTCTTTGGGAAAAGTTTGGGAATGATTTAGGTGATGTTTATTTCACCTAAGAATCATTTTACAAGCAATGGATCTCAGAACCATGGCAATTCAAATCAACTCCTATTCTAAATGCACATACACATGAATGCTTTCATATTTTGAAATGGAAATGTTTTTGTTAACCCCAATTTTGGTGATTTCGATCTTGATAAGCTTGGATTAAAGTTTTGGGATGTTACAAACCTCCCCCCTTAAACAAAATCTCATCCCGAGATTTACAAAGAAAACTAGGAACTAAAGAGATCTGGGAACTCTGTCCTAATGTAATATTCGCGTTCCCAATTGGCTTCCTCTTCGGTATGGTTGCTCCACTGAATCTTGAGAAACTTGATACTCCTGGTTCTGGTGGTTCTGTAAGATTCCTCTAAGATACGAATGGGCACTTCACAATTTTTGGTGGGTTTGCTAGTACTAAGCTTGAGACTCTGTGGGTGCTTGGGTTTTGAAAATTGGGCTTGTTTGAGTGGTTTTTGAAATGGTGCGATCTTCCCATATGAATTAGATTCAATTTTTAACTATCATTTAAAAATAATGTTTGAATGTTTTTAGCAGATCACAAAGTGGGCCTTGGTACCTCATTATGTGTACTAGCAAGGGGTGTAAAGATCCACAATTTTTTCTGTTAGGTTTTGAGTTCTAGGATTCCAAAGTAGGCATGATAGCCAATTTGGCCAAAATGACCATTCACTTCATTTATTCATTTTGAGTTGTTTTTTTTGGGAAAAGTTTGTGAATGATTTAGGTGATGTTTATTTCACCTAAGAATCATTTTGCAAGCAATGGATCTCAGAACCATGGCAATTCAAATCAACTCCTATTCTAAATGCACATACACGTGAATGCTTTCATATTTTCAAATGGAAGAGTTTTTGTTAACCCCAATTTTGGTGATTTGGATCTTTATAAACTCGGATTAAAGTTTTGGGATGTTACACATTGCATGTGTGTTCTTTTCACAATCCACCTATGGTTCCACCGGTGTCGTTGCATGTGTGTTCTTCTCATTAACCACAGCTAGAGTCATTGCATGTGTGTTCTTCTCATTAACCACAGCTAGAGTCATTTCATGTGTGTTCTTTTCACAATCCACCTATGGATCCACCAGTGTCATTGCATGTGTGTTCTTCTCATTAACCACAGCTAGTCATTGCATGTGTATTATTTCATTAACCACATCTGGAGTCATTTCACGACTGTTCTTTTCAATGACCACATATGGATCCACCAGTGTCATTGAAATGCATGACTTTTCTCTTCAGAGACCACACTTGGATCCACCAGTGTCATTGCATGTGTGTTCTTTTTACTAACAACAACTAGAGTCAATGCATGTGTGTTCTTTTCACAATCCACCTATGGATCCACCAGTGTCATTGCATGTGTGTTCTTCTCTTTAACCACACATAGAGTCATTGCATGTGTGTTCTTTTCACATACCAAATATGGAACTACCACTATCATTGAAATGCGTGTTCTTGTCACAGACCACACATGGAGTCATTTCATGACTGTTCTTTTCAAAGACGACATATGGATACACCAGTGTCAATGAAATATGTATTCTCTTATGAGACCACACATGGATCCACCAGTGTTATTGTATGTGTGGTCATTTTACTAACAACAACTAGAGTTATTGCATGTGTGTTATTTTCACAATCCACATATGGATCCACCGGTGTCATGCCATGTGTGTTCTTCTCATTAACCACAGCTAGAGTCATTGCATGTGTGTTCTTTTCACAAACCACATATGGATCCACCAGTGTCATTGAAATGTGTGTTCTCTTCAAATAGAACACATGGATCCACCAGTGTCATTGCATGTGCGTTCTTTTTACTAACAACAACTAGAGTCATTGCATGTGTGTTCTTTTCACAATCCACCTATGGATACAGGAGTTTCATTGCATTTGTGTTCTTCTCCTTAACCACATCTAGAGTCATTTCATGTGTGTTGTCTGTAGAGATCACACATGGATCCACCAGTGTCATTGCATGTGTGTTCTTTTTACTAACAACAACTTGAGTCATTTCATGACTATTCTTTTCAAAGACCACATATGTATCCACCAGTGTCATTGAAATGGTGTTCTTTTCACAGACCACACATGGATCCACCAGTGTCATTGCATGTGTGTTCTTTTCACTAACAACAACTAGAGTCATTGCATGCGTGTTCTTTTCATAATACACATATGGATCCACCAGTTTCATTGCATGTGTCTTCTTCTCATTAACCACATCTAGATTCATTGCAAGTGTGTTCTTTTCACAAAAAACATATGGATCCACCAGTGTCATTGAGATGTGTGTTCTATTAAGAGACCACACATGGATCCACCAGTGTAATTGCGTGTGCGATCTTTTTACTAACAACAACTAGAGTCATTGCATGTGTGTTGTTTTCACAATCCACCTATGGATCCACCACTGTCATTGCATGTGTGTTCTTCTCATTAACCACAGCTAGAGTCATTGCATGTGTGTTCTTTTCACAAACCACATATGGATCCACTAGTGTCATTGAAATGTGTGTTCTCTTCAGAGACCAAAGATGGAGTCATTTCATGACTCTTCTTTTCAAAGACCACATATGGATGCACCAGTGTTATTGAAATGTGTGTTCCCTTTAGAGACTACACATGGATCCACCAGTGTCATTGCATGTGTCTTCTTCTCATTAACCACATATAGTCATTGCATGTGTGTTCTCTTCAGAGACCACATATGGATCCACCAGTGTCATTGCATGTGTGTTCTTTTTAGTAACAACAACAAGAGTCATTTAATGACTATTCTTTTCATAGACCACATCTCGATCCACCAGTGTCATTGCTTGTGTGTTCCTTTTACTAACAACAACTAGAGTCATTACATGTGTGTTCTTTTCATAGTCCACCTATGGATCCACCGGTGTCATTGCATGTTTGTTCTTCTCATTAACCACATCTAGAGTCCCTGGATGAGTGTTCTTTTCACAAACCACATATGGATCCACCACTGTCATTGAAATGTGTGTTCTCTTTAGAGACCACACATGGATCAACCAGTGTCATTGCATGTGTGTTCTTTTTACTAACAACAACTAGAGTCATTGCATGTGTGTTCTTTTCACAATCCACCTATGGATCCACTAGTGTTATTGAAATGTGTGTTCTTTTCACGGACCACACATGGATCCACCAGTGTCATTACATGTGTGTTCTTTTTACTAACAACAACTAGAGTCGTTGCATGTGTGTTCTTTTCACAATCCACCTATGGATCCACCAGTTTCATTGCATGTGTCTTCTTCTCATTAACCACAGCTAGATTCATTGCAAGTGTGTTCTTTTCACAAAACACATATGGATCCACCAGTGTCATTGAGATGTGTGTTGTCTTCAGAGACCACACATGGATCCACCAGTGTAATTGCATGTGCGATCTTTTTACTAACAACAACTAGAGTCATTGCATGTGTGTTGTTTTCACAATCCACCTATGGATCCACCACTGTCATTGCATGTGTGTTCTTCTCATTAACCACAGCTAGAGTCATTGCATGTGTGTTCTTTTCACAAACCACATATGGATCCACTAGTGTCATTGAAATGTGTGTTCTCTTCAGAGACCACAGATGGAGTCATTTCATGACTGTTCTTTTCAAACACCACATATGGATGCACCAGTGTTATTGAAATGTGTGTTCTCTTTAGAGATGACACATGGATCCACTAGTGGCATTGCATGTGTGTTCTTCTCATTAACCACATATAGAGTCATTGAATGTGTGTTCTCTTCAGAGACCACATATGGATCCACCAGCGTCAATGCATGTGTGTTGTTTTTACTAACAACAACCAGAGTCATTTAATGACTATTCTTTTCACAGACCACATCTGGATCCACTAGTGTCATTACTTGTGTGTTCCTTTTACTAACAACAACTAGAGTCATTTCATGTGTGCTCTTTTCATACTCCACCTATTGATCCACCGGTGTCATTGCATGTTTGTTCTTCTCATTAACCACATCTAGAGTTCCTGGATGAGTGTTCTTTTCACAAACCACATATGGATCCAACACTATCATTGAAATGTGTGTTCTCTTCAGAGACCACACATGGATCCACCAGTGTCATTGCATGTGTGTTCTTTTTATTAACTATAACTAGAGTCATTGCATGTGTGTTCTTTTCGCAATCCACCAATGGATAAACCAGTGTCATTGCATGTGTGTTCTTCTCCTTAACCACATCTAGAGTCATTTCATGTGTGTTGTCTTCAGAGATCACACATGGATCCACCAGTGTCATTGCAAGTGTGTTCTTTTTACTAACAACAACTTGAGTCATTTAATAACTATCCTTTTCAAAGACCACAGATGTATCCACCAGTGTCATTGAAATGGTGTTGTTTTCACAAACCACACATGGATCTACCAGTGTCATTGCATGTGTGTTCTTTTTACTAACAACAACTAGAGTCATTGCATGTGTGTTCTTTTCACAATACACATATGGATCCACCAGTTTCATTGCATGTGTGTTCTTCTCATTAACCAGAGCTAGATTCATTGCAAGTGTGTTCTTTTAACAAAACACATATGGATCCACCAGTGTCATTGAGATGTGTGTTCTCTTCAGAGACCAAACATGGATCCACCAGTGTAATTGCATGTGTGATCTTTTTACTAACAACAACTAGAGTCATTGCATGTGTGTTGTTTTCACAATCCACCTAAGGATCCACCACTATCATTGCATGTGTGTTCTTCTCATTAACCACAGCTAGAGTCATTGCATGTGTGTTCTTTTCACAAACCATATATGGATCCATTAGTGTCATTGAAATGTGTGTTCTCTTCAGAGACCACAGATGGAGTCATTTCATGACTGTTCTTTTCAAAGACCACATATGGATGCACCAGTGTTATAGAAATGTGTGTTCTCTTTAGAGACTACACATGGATCCACCAGTGTCATTGCATGTGTGTTCTTCTCATTAACCACATATAGAATCATTGCATGTGTGTTCTCTTCAGAGACCACATATGGATCCACCAGCGTCATTGCATGTGTTTTCTTTTTACTAACAAGCAGAGTCATTTAATGACTATTCTTTTCACAAACCACATCTAGATCCACCAGTGTCATTGCTTGTGTGTTCTTTTTACTAACAACAACTAGAGTCATTGCATGTGTGTTATTTTCACAATCTAGCTATGGATTCCCAGTGTCATTGCATGTGTATTCTTATCATTAACCACAACTAGAGTCATTGCATGTGTGTTCTTTTCACAAACCACATATGGATCCACCAGTGTCATTGAAATGTATGTTCTCTTCAGAGACCACACATGGAGTCATTTCATGACTATTCTTTTCAAAGACCACATATGGATCCACCAGTGTCATTGAAATGTGTGTTCTCTTCAGAGACCACACATGAATCCACCAGTGTCATTGCATGTGTGTTATTTTCACAATCCACCTATGGATCCACTAGTGTCATTGCATGTGTGTTCTTCTCACTAACCACAGCTAGAGTCATTGCATGTGTGTTCTTTTAACATATGGATCCACCAGTCTCATTGAAATGTGTCTTCTCTTCAAAGACCACACATGGAGTCATTTCATGACTGTTATTTTCAAAGACCACATATGGATCCACTAGTATCATTGAAATGTGTGTTCTCTTCAGACGTCCCACATGGATGCACCAGTGTCATTGCATGTGTGTTCCTTTTAATAACAACTACTAGAGTCATTGCATGTGTGTTCTTTTCACAATCCACCTATGGATCCACCAGTGTCATTGCATGTGTGTTCTTCTCATTAACCACATCTAGAGTCATTGCATGTGTCTTCTTTTCACAAATCACATATGGATCCACCAGTGTCATTTAAATGTGTGTTCTCTTCAGAGACCACACATGGATCCACCAGTGTCATTGTATGTGTGTTATTTTTACTAACCACAACTAGAGTCATTGCATGTGTGTTCTTTTCACAATCCACCTATGGATCCACCAGTGTAATTGCAATGTGTGTTCTCTTCCCAAACCACTTATGGATCCACCACTTTCATTGAAATGTGTGTTCTCTTTAGAGACCACACATGAATCCACCAGTGTCATTGTATGTGTGTTCTTTTTACTAACAACAACTAGAGTCATTGCATGTGTGTTCTTGTCACAATCCACCTATGGATCCACTAGTGTCATTGCAGGTGTGTTCTTCTCATTAACCACATCTAGAGTCATTGCATGTGTGTTATCTTCAGAGAACACACATGGATCCACCGGTGTCATTGCATGTGTATTCTTTTTACTAACAACAACTTGAGTCATTTCATGACTGTTCTTTTCAAAGACCACATTTGGATCCACTAGTGTCATTGAAATGTGTGTTCTTTTCACAGACCACACATGGATCCACCAGTGTCATTGCATGTGTGTTCTTTTTAGTAACAACAACTAGAGTCATTGCATGTGTGTTATTTTCACAATCCACCTATGGATCCCCCAGTGTCATTGCATGTGTGTTCTTATCATTAACCACAACTAGAGTCATTGCATGGGTGTTCTTTTCACAAACCACATATGGAACCACCAATGTCATTGAAATGTATGTTCTCTTCAGAGACCACACATGGAGTCATTTCATGACTATTCTTTTCAAAGACCACATATGGATCCACCAGTGTCATTGAAATGTGTGTTCTCTTCAGAGACCACACATGGATCCACTAGTGTCATTGCATGTGTGTTCTTTTCACAATCCACCTATGGATCCACGAGTGTCATTGCATGTGTGTTCTTCACATTAACCACAGCTAGAGTCATTACATGTTTGTTCTTTTCACAAACCACATATGATCCACCAGTGTCATTGAAATGTGTGTTCTCTTTAGAGACCACACATGGAGTCATTTCATGACTATTCTTTTCAAAGACCACATATGGATCCACCAGTGTCATTGAAATGTGTGTTCTCTTCAGAGACCACACATGGATCCACCAGTGTCATTGCATGTGTGTTCTTTTCACAATCGACCTATGGATCCACCAGTGTCATTGCATGTGTGTTCTTCTCACTAACCACAGCTAGAGTCATTGCATGTGTGTTCTTTTAACATACCACATATGGATCCACCAGTCTCATTGAAATGTGTCTTCTCTTCAAAGACCACACATGGAGTCATTTCATGACTGTTATTTTCAAAGACCACATATGGATCCACTAGTATCATTGAAATGTGTGTTCTCTTCAGACGTCCCACATGGATCCACCAGTGTCATTGCATGTGTGGTCCTTTTACTAACAACTACTAGAGTCATTGCATGTTCGTTCTTTTCACAATCCACCTATGGATCCACCAGTGTCATTGAAATGTGTGTTCTCTTCCCAAACCACTTATGGATCCACCACTTTCATTGAAATGTGTGTTCTCTTTAGAGACCACACATGAATCCACCAGTGTCATTGTATGTGTGTTCTTTTTACTAACAACAAGTAGAGTCATTGCATGTGTGTTCTTGTCACAATCCACCTGTGGATCCACTAGTGTCATTGCAGGTGTGTTCTTCTCATTAACCACATCTAGAGGCATTGCATGTGTGTTATCTTCAGAGAACACACATGGATCCACCGGTGTCATTGCATGTGTATTCTTTTTACTAACAACAACTTGAGTCATTTCATGACTGTTATTTTCGAAGACCACATTTGGATCCACTAGTGTCATTGAAATGTGTGTTCTTTTCACAGACCACACATGGATCCACCAGTGTCATTGCATGTGTGTTCTTTTTAGTAACAACAACTAGAGTCATTGCATGTGTGTTATTTTCACAATCCACCTATGGATCCCCCAGTGTCATTGCATGTGTGTTCTTATCATTAACCACAACTAGAGTCATTGCATGGGTGTTCTTTTCACAAACCACATATGGAACCACCAATGTCATTGAAATGTATGTTCTCTTCAGAGACCACACATGGAGTCATTTCATGACTATTCTTTTCAAAGACCACATATGGATCCACCAGTGTCATTGAAATGTGTGTTCTCTTCAGAGACCACACATGGATCCACTAGTGTCATTGCATGTGTGTTCTTTTCACAATCCACCTATGGATCCACGAGTGTCATTGCATGTGTGTTCTTCACATTAACCACAGCTAGAGTCATTACATGTTTGTTCTTTTCACAAACCACATATGATCCACCAGTGTCATTGAAATGTGTGTTCTCTTTAGAGACCACACATGGAGTCGTTTCATGACTATTCTTTTCAAAGACCACATATGGATCCACCAGTGTCATTGAAATGTGTGTTCTCTTCAGAGACCACACTTGGATCCACCAGTGTCATTGCATGTGTGTTCTTTTCACAATCCACCTATGGATCCACCAGTGTCATTGCATGTGTGTTCTTCTCACTAACCACAACTAGAGTCATTGCATGTGTGTTCTTTTAACATACCACATATGCATCCACCAGTGTCATTGAAATGTGTGTTCTCTTCAGAGACCACACATGGATTCATTTCATGACTGTTATTTTCAAAGACCACACATGGATCCACCAGTATCATTGAAATGTGTATTCTTTTTACTAACAACAACTTGAGTCATTTCATGACTGTTCTTTTCGAAGACCACATTTGGATCCACTAGTGTCATTGAAATGTGTGTTCTTTTTACAGACCACACATGGATCCACTAGTGTCATTGCATGTGTGTTCTTTTTACTAACAACAACTAGAGTCATTCCATGTGTGTTGTTTTCACAATCGACCTATGGATCCCCCAGTTTCATTGCATGTGTGTTCTTATCATTAACCACAACTAGAGTCATTGCATGGGTGTTATTTTCACAAACCACATATGGATCCACCAATGTCATTGAAATGTATGTTCTCTTCAGGGACCACACATGGAGTCATTTCATGACTATTCTTTTCAAAGACCACATATGGATCCACCAGTGTCATTGAAATGTGTGTTCTCTTCAGAGACCACACATGGATCCACCAGTGTCATTGCATGTGTGTTCTTTTCACAATCCACCTATGGATCCACGAGTGTCATTGCATGTGTGTTCTTCTCATTAACCACAGCTAGAGTCATTCCATGTTTGCTCTGTTCACAAACCACATATGATCCACTAGTGTCATTGAAATGTGTGTTCTCTTTAGAGACCACACATGGAGTCGTTTCATGACTATTCTTTTCAAAGACCACATATGGATCCACCAGTGTCATTGAAATGTGTGTTCTCTTGAGAGACCACACATAGATCCACCAGTGTCATTGCATGTGTGTTCTTTTCACAATCCACCTATGGATCCACCAGTGTCATTGCATGTGTAGTCTTCTCACGAACCACAGCTAGAGTCATTGCATGTGTGTTCTTTTAACAGACCACATATGGATCCACCAGTGTCATTGAAATGTGTGTTCTCTTCAGAGACCACACATGGAGTCATTTCATGACTGTTATCTTCAGAGACCACACATGGATCCACCAGTGTCATTGCATGTGTATTGTTTTTACTAACAACAACTTGAGTCATTTCATGACTGTTCTTTTCGAAGACCACATTTGGATCCACTAGTGTCATTGAAATGTGTGTTCTTTTCACAGACCACACATGGATCCACCAGTGTCATTGCATGTGTGTTCTTTTTACTAACAACAACTAGAGTCATTGCATGTGTGTTATTTTCACAATCCAGCTATGGATCCCCCAGTGTCATTGCATGTGTGTTCTTATCATTAACCACAACTAGAGTCATTGCATGTGTGTTCTTTTCACAAACCACATATGGATCCACCAGTGTCATTGAAATGTATGTTCTCTTCAGAGACCACACATGGAGTCATTTCATGACTATTCTTTTCAAAGACCACATATGGATCCACCAGTGTCATTGAAATGTGTGTTCTCTTCAGAGACCACACATGGATCTACCAGTGTCATTGCATGTGTGTTCTTTTCACAATCCACCTATGGATCCACCAGTGTCATTGCATGTGTGTTCTTCTCACTAACCACAGCTAGAGTCATTGCATGTGTGTTCTTTTAACATACCACATATGGATCCACCAGTGTCATTGAAATGTGTCTTCTCTTCAAAGACCACACATGGAGTCATTTCAAGACTGTTATTTTCAAAGACCACATATGGATCCACTAGTATCATTGAAATGTGTGTTCTCTTCAGACGTCCCACATGGATCCACCAGTGTCATTGCATGTGTGTTCTTTTTACTAACAACAACTAGAGTCATTGCATGTGCGTTCTTTTCACAATCTACCTATGGATCCACGAGTGTCATTGAAATGTGTGTTCTCTTCCCAAACCACATATGGATCCACCACTTTCATTGAAATATGTGTTCTCTTTAGACACCACACATGAATCCACCAATGTCATTGTATGTGTGTTCTTTTTACTAACAACAACTAGAGTCATTGCATGTGTGTTCTTGTTACAATCCACCAGTGTCATTGAAATGTATGTTCTCTTTAGAGACCACACATGGAGTTATTTCATGACTGTTCTTTTCAAAGACCACATATGGATCCACCAGTTTGATTGAAATGTGTGTTCTTTTCAGAGACCACACATGGATCCACCAGTATCATTGCATGTGTGTTCTTTTCACAATCCACCTATGGATGCACCAGTATCATTGCATGTGTGTTCCTATCACAGACCACATATGGAACCACCATTGTCATTGAAATGTGTATTCTTTCATTAACCACAACTGGAGTCATTTCATGACCGTTCTTTTCAAAGACCATATATGGATCCACCAGTGTCATTGAAATGCATGACTTTTCTCTTCAGAGACCACACATGGATCCACTAGTGTCATTGCATGTGTGTTCTTTTTACTAACAACAACTAGAGTCATTGCATGTGTGTTCTTTTCACAATCCACCTATGGATCCACCAGTGTCATTGCATGTTTGTTCTTCTCGTTAACCACACCTAGAGTCATTGCATGTGTGTTCTTTTCATAAACCACATATGATCCACCAGTGTCATTGAAATGTGTGTTCTGTTCAGAGACTACACATGGAGTCATTTCATAACTATTCTTTTCAAACACCACATATGGATCCACCAGTGTCATTGAAATGTGTGTTCTCTGTGTAATCATGTTGAATTATGGCTGAAGCAGAGTGCAAAGTTCACTTTCATGGATGAACGTGGCATCATGGTTCCTATAACATGTGACAGTCGGCTAATTGGGTTGATGAAAAGGTATGCTTCGGCTGCCATATTTTAGCTGAAATTTGATGTACTAGATGTGGAAGCTGCTGCAACTGGGAGTCGCCCTTCTATTCTTGGACATGGTGGTTTCTCGAACCCAATTAGCTCCTGGTAAGCAAAGGTCTCTTGGGGTTCGCATGTTTGTGCTGAATTGTAATTTTTGTTTCATTTACTCTGTAGATATTGGGCAGTTATGCAACATTCTTGTTTCTTTGACAGGAAGCGCCGCAAGGTTAGAAACATGACTGCCAGGTCAGTCATTTTGCTGCCCAAAGAAATTTAAAACGAATGGAAAGATGTCATTTTGCTGCCTAGAGAAATTAAAAACGAGTGGAAAGATGATGCTGGACATGATTCTGGTGCCCATTGTCCCGGCGATGCAGAGTACGTGAAGCTAAGAAAATTGGCACGAAGGAAGAGGAAGAATGCAGGAAATGAAGAAGCCAGTGGATGTGAAGGCTTGGCACCCAGGCTGTGGAAGAAGGTTGCTGGCAATGAAGATGCATAGTAATGTGTTGAACTTGAACCTATATATGTAATTCTGTTAAATTCTGGAGCTCTGTGTGTGGCACTTTGCTGGGCAAAACAATCTACCCACGTTCTCTGAGTAAAACTTACCACGACTTAGGGTTTGGAAACGCTCAAGTCAGTAGTTGAATTTGAAATTGTGATTGTGCCACTGCTATCTGAAAACAAGGATCCACCGGTTCCACGATTGCTGAGGGGCAGGAGGTCTCCAAATACGGCGGAATGTAAGTGGCACAGAAATAAATTATTTAAGCTGCCACACTCCACGAAGCAACAACTTTCAGATGCTGCACAACAACGTGGAAACATAAGCATCAATGTTCTCACCGAGAATGCCTAGAGGAGGAGGAAATCGGTACCACTTTCTGGCCTAATCTTGATCCTGTCTATCTCACCGCCTCTCTGCTCCTGCATCCCCTGCATCTGGCGAAGCTCCCGGATCTCCAGTAACCGGGTGTACGTGCTTCCACTTTATAAATTGTGGTTGTGCCATTTGCATGCAGCACAATCCACGTAGATTACGTTTAAACAAACCACCAATGTCAGAATACACTAGTAGAAAAGGTGTCTTTGGTCCACGGTCACGTTCCCAATCCGGGACAGAGATCTAAATCGAGGCAGAAATAGATCTAAATCACAAATTCTTCCACAAGTTAATCGAGACAGAGATCTAAATCGAGGCATTTCATTACTTCAACCACAAATTCTTCTAAACAAAGGTGCGATTTCACATCCTACATTAATTCAACCACTAGTCAACAATTTCACTTCCGCTGCCACTGTCCTCCGAGCCGCCGGCTTCCTCGTCGTTGTTGGACGGAACCTCCACGATTTCCGCATTGTTCGCCAGACGGAGCACCTCTTCGTGGCGAGCGGCGGCGATGACAGTGTACTTGGTCCGTCCAGGGACGGACCAGAACCTCTCCCGCACTTCTCGGTTGCGGAGATCCAGGTGCACCACACGCCCGTCAACGATGCGGTTGCCAATCTTGGCCTTCCGCTCCTTCTTGAATAGGGCACCGGGGCAGCACCACCTTCCACGCGGGCATCTAGCGGCGGTGCACTGCGATTTCGCTCTCCATCTCGGCCCGGCCAGGGAATGGAGCCACCGGCACCCCCGCAGAGCTGATGCGCCATCCGTGGGGCACCGTCGTGGCTAGCGGCGCGAGGATGTCAAAGTTCGCGAACATCACCGCCTCATAGAAGTTCAGATCGGGCATCTCCATGCTGGCGGGGTGGAGATTGGAGAGGGAGCGAGGGGATGGATGACGAAGCGACGGTGCAGTGGAGATTGGAGAGGACGAGGGGATGGACGACGAAGCGACGCGCTGTGGCGCCTCCAATTTTTACACGAGGACGACGAAGGGACGGGTGGAATATCCAAGGGGCATGGGTCAGACAAAAAAAGTAATGCGGGGTCAGACTAACGGGAGAGCAATTTTTTTCCTCCCTGGACTCCGGAACCAATAGTTCAGACCGCTAGGTTAATAAGTACAACTATTACAACTTAAAAAGGCACATAGCTTAAGCTAAATAGAACTAGCTATCACACATCTCCTTGATCTTCCTAATCTTAGCCTGATGCGCATCTTCCTATGAGAGCAAGGATCGAATCGTCCGCTCCTTCCTTTTAGCATCTTCCTTGCAAAGCTTCAATTATTTCTCTGCATTTTTCCTCATGCACTTGTCAATACTCGTCGGTGTGAACTGCAGGACTTTGGCCTGGTGGAGATCATTCCTTGCTTGAGTCGGTTCTTACTCTGCTTTAGCCTTCAGGGCCAACGCCGCGTACCTCTCCTTCTCGCCTTTGCTAACCATGTCTTGCACCCACCTGAGATCTCATTTATGCTTGGTCATGTAAACTGGTTCCCATAGCTTCATCTCAACACTGCCAAGAAGTGAGCTGAATACAGATTCTTTCAACTCAATAGTCATTTCCCATAATTTGTCTAGCGTTTTCTGCATCGATTTGGGCCACTCTGATCTACCCATTTGACAACACCGCAACTTCCGCCTTGCATCATTGCACGATGTCCTTGACACCGTAGAAACCTCCTGCCTGCGTTTCGTCCTTCGAACGCTACAAATTTAGCGGGCACATATCCATGTTTACATAGCAGAGGATTGTCTTCATCTACTAAACCGTGATAGTCGGAGTCATACATCGTCTAGTTGGCCTAACACATCATACGAGCATGAGTAAACAGATTAGATCTAGCTCAAAAAATAGATAACTGGCCACAAATGATAGAAATAGAGATGAGACGACTCACATCGAAATCACTATCTCTGTCGTCAGGACGCGTTTCCTCGCCGTCTCCCCTTTTACCCATGGCGAGAGGGAGGGGGTGGCTGCCGAAGAGGGGATTTGGATAGAGGCACTACGGCAGGATGGGGGTGAAGTGGGGAAAGTGGCTTCGAGGGGAAGGAAGAGAAGTACGGGGAGGAAGAGAAGTACGGGGAGGAAGAGAAGTAATGGGGACGTGACACTGGGATGTGGCCCACTGAACTCGTGAGACGTGACACTCGCAACAGGGGAGCGCCCGGTGTTGCCAGTTTGTCTAGAGAAAGCGTGGACAAACATGCCACAGAACAGCCTACTCGTGGATCGCTCTCATGAAGCCATCCCAATCATCCAAGCGCCCCGATCGAATAGTATGTAACAATCGTCAAGCAGAACAACTGTGTTAGGGCGTGCCTTCTAGAAGACTCAGTCTAACAGCCACCCATGCAATGACACTGGTGTATCCATGTGTGGTTTGTGAAAATAACAGACATGCAATCACACTAGGTGGATCCATATGTGGTTTATGGAAGTAACACACATGCAATGACACTTGGTGTGGTTCATGAAAAGAACAGACATGCAATGACACTGGTGGATCCATGTGTGGTTCATGAGAAGAACATAGAGCCAATGACACTAGTGGACTCTAGTTGTGGTTCATGAAAAGAACAGACATGAAATGACATTGGTGGATCCATATGTGGTTTGTCTACAGGAACACACATGCAATGACACTGGTGTGGTTCGTGAAAAGACCAGACATGCAATGACACCGGTGGATCCATGTGTGGTTTATGGAAGTAACAGAGATGCAATGACTCTAGCTGTGATTCATGAAAAGAACAGACATGCAATGCCACTGGTGGATCCATGTGTGGTTCGTGAGAAGAACACACATCCAATGACACTGGTGGATCCTTATGTGGTTCATGAAAAGAACAGACATGTTGTGACACCGGTGGATCCTTATGTGGTTTGTCTAGAGGAACACACATGCAATGACACTGGATGTGGTTCATGAAAAGAACTGACATGCAATTACACTAGGTGTGGTTCATGAAAAGAAAAGACATGCAATGACACCGGTGGATCCATTTGTGGTTTATGGAAGTAAAAGACATGCAATGACTCTAGTTGTGGTTCACGAAAAGAACAGACATGCAATGACACTGGTGGATCCATGTGTGGTTCATGAGAAGAACACACATCCAATGACACTGGTGGATCCTTATGTGGTTTGTCTAGAGGAACACACATGCAATGACACTGGGTGTGGTTCATGAAAATAACAGACATCCAATGACACTAGTGGATCCTTATGTGGTTTGTGAGAAGAAGAGACATGCAATGACACTAGTGGATCCTTATGTGGTGCATGTAAAGAACAGACATGCAATGACACTAGGTGTGGTTCATGAACAGAACACACATCCAATGACACTGGTGGATCCTTATGTGGTT
The DNA here is from genome assembly GCA_910589775.1 of Avena eriantha. NCBI lineage: Eukaryota > Viridiplantae > Streptophyta > Magnoliopsida > Poales > Poaceae > Avena > Avena eriantha. Next base: position 25,878 of record CAJUXJ010001731.1, read on the forward strand.
CATGAAAAGAATAGACATGAAGTGACACCGGTGGATCCTTATGTATTTTTTCTAGAGGAACACACATGCAATGACACTGGGTGTGGCTCATGAAAAGAATAAACATGGAATGACACTGGTGGATCCTTATGTGGTTTGTGAGAACAACAGACATGCAATTACACTGGTGGATACTTGTAATGTTCATGAAAAGAACAAACATGCAATGACACTGGGTGTGGTTCATGAAAAGAACACACATCAAATGACACTGGTAGATCCTTATGTGGTTCATGAAAAGAACAGACATGGAGTGACACCAGTGGATCCTTATGTGGTTTTCTAGAGGAACACAGAAGCAATGATACTGGGTGTGGTTCATGAAAAGAACATACATGCAATGACTTATGTGGTTTGTTTAGAAGAACACACATGCAATGACATTGGGTGTGGTTCATGAAAAGAACAGACATGCAATGACACTGGTGGATCCTTATGTGGTTTGTTTAGAGAAACATACAAGCAATGACACTGGGTCTGGTTCATGAAAACAACACACATCCAATGACACTGGTGAATCCTTATGTGGTTCATGCAAAGAACAAACATGGAGTGACATCGGTGGATCCTTATGTGGTGTGTCTAGAGGAACACACATGCAATGACACTAGGTGTGGTTAATGAAAACAATAGACATGCAATGACTTATGTGGTTTCTTTATAAGAACACACAGGCAATGACACTGGGTGTGGTTAATGAAAAGAACAGACAAGCAATGAAACTGGTGGATCCTTATGTGGTTTATTTAGAGGGACAAACATGCAATGACACTGGGTGTGGTTCATGAAAAGAACACACATCCAATGACACTAGTGGATCCTTATGTGGTTCATGAAAAGAACAGACATGTAGTGACACTGGTGGATCCTTATGTGGTTTGTCTATAGGAACACACATGCAATGACACTGGGTGTGGTTCATGAATAGAATTGACATTCAATGACACCGGTGGATCCACATGTGGTTTCTGGAAGTAACACACATGCAATGACTCTAGCTGTCGTTCATGAAAAGAACAGACATGCAATGACACTAGTGGATCCATGTGTGGTTCATGAGGAGAACACTCATCCAAGGACACTGTTGGATCCTTATGTGGTTTGTTTAGAGGAACAGACATGCAATCACACAGTTGGATCCATATGTGGTTTGTCTAGAGGAACACACATGCAATGACACCGGGTGTGGTTCATAAAAAGAACAGACATGCAATGACTTATTAGTTTTTTTGGAAGAACACACATGCAATGACACTGGCTGTGGTTCATGAAAAGAACAGACATGCAATGACACTGGTGGATCCTTATGTGGTTTGTTTAGAGGAACAGGCATGCAATCACACTGGGTGTGGTTCATTAAAAGAACACACATCCAATGGCACTGGTGGATCCTTATGTGGTTCATGAAAACAGCAGACATGTAGTGACACCGATGGATCCTTATGTGGTTTTTCTAGAGGAACAGAGATGGAATGACACTGGGTGTGGTTCATGGAAAGAACAGACATGCAATGACACTAGTGGAACCTTATGTGGTTTGTCTAGAGGAACACAAATGCAATGACACTGGTAGATCCTTATGTGTTTCATGGAAAGAACACACATTAAATGACACTGGTGGATCCTTAAGTTTTTCATGAAAAGAACAGACATGTAGTGACACCGGTGGATCCTTATGTGGTTTGCCGAGAGGAACACACATGCAATGACACTAGGTGTGGTTAATGAAAACAATAGACATGCAATGACACTGGTGGATCCATATGTGGTTTGTCTAGAGGAACACACATGTAGTGACACCGGGTGTGGTTCATGAAAAGAACAGACATGCAATGACACTGGTGCATCCTTATGTGGTTTCTTTAGAGGAACATACATGCAATGACACTGGGTGTGGTTCATGAAAATAACACACATCCAATGACACTGGTGGATCCTTTTGTGGTTCATGAAAAGAACAGACATGCAGTGACACCAATGGATCCTTATGTGGTTTGTCTAGAGGAACACACATGTAATGACACCGGGTGTGGTTCATGAAAAGAACAGACATGCAATGACACTAGTGGATCCTTATGTTGTTTGTGAGGAACAGACATGCAATGACAATGGGTCTGTGGTTCATGAAAAGAACACACATCCAATGACACTGGTGGATCCTTATGTGGTTCATGAAAAGAATAGAAATGTAGTGACACCGGTGGATCCTTATGTGGTTTGTCCATAGGAATACACATGCAATGACACTGGGTGTGGTTCATGAAAAGAATAGACATTCAATGACATCGGTGGATCCACATGTGGTTTCTAAAAGTAACACACATGCAATGACTCTAACTGTCGTTCATGAAAAGAACAGACATGCAATGACACTGGTGGATCCTTGTGTGGTTCATGAGAAGAACACACATCCAAGGACCCGGTTGGATCCTTATGTGGTTGTTTAGAGGAACAGACATGCAATCACACAGGTGGATCCATTTGCGGTTTGTCTAAAGGAACACACATGCAATAACACCGGGTATGGTTCATGAAAATAAAAGACATGCAATAACTTATTAGTTTGTTTAGAAGAACACACATCCAATGACACTTGGTGTGGTTCATGAAAAGAATAGACATGTAGTGACACCGGTGGATCCTTATGTGGTTTGTCTATAGGAACACACATGCAATGACACTGGGTGTGGTTCATGAAAAGAACAGACATTCAATGACATCGGTGGATCCACATGTGGTTTCTAGAAGTAACACACATGCAATGACACTGGTGGATCCATGTGTGGTTCATGAGAAGAACACTCATCCAAGGACACTGTTGGATCCTTATGTGGTTTCTTTAGTGGAACAGACATGCAATCACACAGTTGGATCCATGTGTGGTTTGTCTAGAGGAACACACATGCAATGACACCGGGTGTGGTTCATAAAAAGAACAGACATGCAATGACTTATTAGTTTGTTTAGAAGAACACACATACAATGACACTGGGTGTGGTTAATGAAAAGAACATACATGCAGTGACTCCGGTGGATCCTTATGTGGTTTGTCTAGAGGAACACACATTCAATGACACTGGGTGTGGTTCATTAAAAGAACACACATCCAATGACACTGGTGGATCCTAATGTGGTTCATGAAAACAATAGACATGCAGTGACACCGGTGGATCCATATGTGGTTTGTCTAGAGGAACACACATGCAATGACACTGGGTGTGGTTCATGAAAAGAACAGACATCCAATGACACTGGTGGAACCTTATGTGGTTTATCTAGAGGAACACAAATCCAATGGCACTGGTGGATCCTTATGTGTTTCATGGAAAGAACACACATCCAATGACACTGGTGGATCCTTATGTGTTTCATGAAAAGAACAGACATGTAGTGACACCGGTGGATCCTTATGTGGTTTGCCTAGAGGAACACACATGCAATGACACTAGGTGTGGTTCATGAAAAGAACAGACATGGAATGACACTGTTGGATCCTTATGTGGTTTGTCTAGAGGAACACACACGTAATGACACTGGGTATGGTTCATGAAAAGAACAGAGATGCAATGACACTGGTGGATCCTTATGTGGTTTGTTTATAGGAACATACATGCAATGACACTGGGTGTGGTTCATGAAAATATCACACATCCAATGACACTGGTGGATCCTTTTGTGGTTCATGAAAAGAACAGACATGAAGTGACACCGGTGGAACCTTATGTGGTTTGTCTAGAGGAACACACATGCAATGACACTAGGCGTGGTTCTTGAAAAGAATAGACATGCAATGACACTGGTGGATCCTTATGTGGTTTGTCTAGAGGAACACAAATGCAATGACACTGGTGGATCCTTATGTGGTTCATGGAAAAAACACACATCCAATGACACGAGTGGATTATGTGGTTAATGAAAGAACATACATGCAGTGACTCCGGTGGATCCTTATGTGGTTTGTCTAGAGGAACACACATTCAATGACACTAGGTGTGGTTCATTAAAAGAACACACATCCAATGACACTGGTGAATCCTAATGTGGTTCATGAAAACAACAGACATGCAGTGACACCGGTGGATCCTTATGTGGTTTGTCTAGAGGAACACACATGTAGTGACACCGGGTGTGGTTCATGAAAAGAACAGACATGCAATGACACTAGTGCATCCTTATGTGGTTTGTTTAGAGGAACATACATGCAATGACACTTTGTGTGGTTCATGAAAATAACACACATCCAATGACAAAAGTGGATCCTTTTGTGGTTCATGAAAAGAACAGACATGAAGTGACACCGGTGGATCCTTATGTGGTTTGTCTAGAGGAACACACATGCAATGACACTAGGCGTGGTTCTTGAAAAGAATAGAAATGCAATGACACTGGTGGAACCTTATGTGATTTGTCTAGAGGATCACAAATGCAATGACACTGCTGGATCCTTATGTGGTTCATGGAAAGAACACACATCCAATGACACGAGTGGATTATGTGGTTAATGAAAAGAACATACATGCAGTGACTCCGGTGGATCCTTATGTGGTTTGTCTAGAGGAACACACATTCAATGACACTGGGTGTGGTTCATTAAAAGAACACACATCCAATGACACTGGTGGATCCTAATGTGGTTCATGAAAACAATAGACATGCAGTGACACCGGTGGATCCATATGTGGTTTGTCTAGAGGAACACACATGCAATGACACTGGGTGTGGTTCATGAAAAGAACAGACATCCAATGACACTGGTGGAACCTTATGTGGTTTATCTAGAGGAACACAAATCCAATGGCACTGGTGGATCCTTATGTGTTTCATGGAAAGAACACACATCCAATGACACTGGTGGATCCTTATGTGTTTCATGAAAAGAACAGACATGTAGTGACACCGGTGGATCCTTATGTGGTTTTCCTAGAGGAACACACATGCAATGACACTAGGTGTGGTTCATGAAAAGAACAGACATGGAATGACACTGCTGGATCCTTATGTGGTTTGTCTAGAGGAACACACACGTAATGACACTGGGTATGGTTCATGAAAAGAACAGAGATGCAATGACACTGGTGGATCCTTATGTGGTTTGTTTATAGGAACATACATGCAATGACACTGGGTGTGGTTCATGAAAATATCACACATCCAATGACACTGGTGGATCCTTTTGTGGTTCATGAAAAGAACAGACATGAAGTGACACCGGTGGAACCTTATGTGGTTTGTCTAGAGGAACACACATGCAATGACACTAGGCGTGGTTCTTGAAAAGAATAGACATGCAATGACACTGGTGGATCCTTATGTGGTTTGTCTAGAGGAACACAAATGCAATGACACTGGTGGATCCTTATGTGGTTCATGGAAAAAACACACATCCAATGACATGAGTGGATTATGTGGTTAATGAAAAGAACATACATGCAGTGACTCCGGTGGATCCTTATGTGGTTTGTCTAGAGGAACACACATTCAATGACACTAGGTGTGGTTCATTAAAAGAACACACATCCAATGACACTGGTGAATCCTAATGTGGTTCATGAAAACAACAGACATGCAGTGACGCCGGTGGATCCTTATGTGGTTTGTCTAGAGGAACACACATGTAGTGACACCGGGTGTGGTTCATGAAAAGAACAGACATGCAATGACACTAGTGCATCCTTATGTGGTTTGTTTAGAGGAACATACATGCAATGACACTTTGTGTGGTTCATGAAAATAACACACATCCAATGACAAAAGTGGATCCTTTTGTGGTTCATGAAAAGAACAGACATGAAGTGACACCGGTGGATCCTTATGTGGTTTGTCTAGAGGAACACACATGCAATGACACTAGGCGTGGTTCTTGAAAAGAATAGAAATGCAATGACACTGGTGGAACCTTATGTGATTTGTCTAGAGGATCACAAATGCAATGACACTGGTGGATCCTTATGTGGTTCATGGAAAGAACACACATCCAATGACACGAGTGGATTATGTGGTTAATGAAAAGAACATACATGCAGTGACTCCGGTGGATCCTTATGTGGTTTGTCTAGAGGAACACACATTCAATGACACTGGGTGTGGTTCATTAAAAGAACACACATCCAATGACACTGGTGGATCCTAATGTGGTTCATGAAAACAATAGACATGCAGTGACACCGGTGGATCCATATGTGGTTTGTCTAGAGGAACACACATGCAATGACACTGGGTGTGGTTCATGAAAAGAACAGACATCCAATGACACTGGTGGAACCTTATGTGGTTTATCTAGAGGAACACAAATCCAATGGCACTGGTGGATCCTTATGTGTTTCATGGAAAGAATACACATCCAATGACACTGGTGGATCCTTATGTGTTTCATGAAAAGAACAGACATGTAGTGACACCGGTAGATCCTTATGTGGTTTGCCTAGAGGAACACACATGCAATGACACTAGGTGTGGTTCATGAAAAGAACAGACATGCAATGACACTGCTGGATCCTTATGTGGTTTGTCTAGAGGAACACACACGTAATGACACCGGGTGTGGTTCATGAAAAGAACAGAGATGCAATGACACTGGTGGATCCTTATGTGGTTTGTTTATAGGAACATACATGCAATGACACTGGGTGTGGTTCATGAAAATAAAACACATCCAATGACACTGGTGGATTCTTATGTGGTTCATGAAAAGAACAGACATGCAGTGACACCGGTGGATCCTTATGTGGTTTTTCTAGAGGAACACACATGCAATGACACCAGGTGTGGTTCATGAAAAGAACAGACATGCAATGACACTGGTGGATCCTTATGTGGTTTGTTTAGAGGAACATACATGCAATGACACTGGGTGTGGTTCATGAAAAGAACACACATCCAATGACACTGGTGGATCCTTATGTGGTTCATGAAAAGAATAGACATATAGTGATACCGGTGGATCCTTATGTGGTTTGTCTATAGGAACACACATGCAATGACACTGGGTGTGGTTTATGAAAAGAATAGACATTCAATGACACCGGTGGATCCACATGTGGTTTCTAGAAGTAACACACATGCAATGACTCTGGCTGTCGTTCATGAAAAGAACAGACATGCAATGACACTGGTGGATCCATGTGTGGTGCATGAGGAGAACACTCATCCAAGGACACTGTTGGATCCTTATGTGGTATGTTTAGAGGAACAGACATGCAATCACATAGTTGGATCCATGTGTGGTTTATCTAGAGGAACACACATGCAATGACACCGGGTGTGGTTCACGAAAAGAACAGACATGCAATGAATTATTAGTTTGTTTAGAAGAACACACATGCAATGACACTGGGTGTGGTTCATGAAAAGAACAGACATGCAATAACACTGGTGGATCCTTATGTGGTTTGTTTAGAGGAACATACATGCAATCACACTGGGTGTGGTTCATTAAAAGAACACACATCCAATGACACTGGTGGATCCTTATGTGGTTCATGAAAACAACAGACATGCAGTGACACCGGTGGATCCTTATGTGGTTTGGCTAGAGGAACACACATGCAATGACACTGGGTGTGGTTCATGGAAAGAACAGACATGCAATGACATTGGTGGAACCTTATGTGGTTTGTCTAGAGGAACACAAATGCAATGACACTGGTGGATCCTTATGTGTTTCATGGAAAGAACACACA